>JAPVLO010001875.1:0-142361 GCA_027257055.1 Cephalopachus bancanus
GCTGCGGTGGCCAGGAGCGGCCATTGCACTCCAGTCTGGGCAACAGAGTGAGACTCCAACTCAAAAAAAAAAAAATAAAAAATTTTTTCTTAGTATAAACTAAGGTTAGAAATTTAAACTATATTTGCTTAAATATCTCTGCTGTATAATAGTATATTGTATCTATTCACCTCATTGAATTCTTAAAAAAACTAAGGCTGCAAAGTGAACTTAAAACATTGCCAACCTTCAAGAGTTATAATAGTATAAAAATGTTATTGGTAGTAGTTAGAAACTGGAGTGTTAGGGGTTGATTGACAGTTGAGGGAAACTCCCAGGGAAGGGAGGGGGGCACATCTCATCAACAAGGGAACCTGCATAAAGAGCATTTGTATAGCTAACCGTGAATTGTACACTGCATCACAAAAATAAAACATTTTTTTAAAAATTGTGAAACATATACTTAATTCCCTATCATTATTTTCTTAAAGTGTCATTTTACAATTTTCGCTTTTTAGTATAAAAAGTACTGCAACTTTATTTTATATTGTTCCACTTTTTAATTTGCCGTATGTTAGTTTTCCTGTAATTTTAGTTTGAAAACTTGTGAAATACCATACTTGAATTTACATATTAAATAAAAAGTGAATTAGATAATTGATAAGCCCCCAAATGTAATGTCTTTATGTTTAAGTTTATTGCATGTAAATAGTTTTCATTAGCCTTTCCATCCACTTTCCTCAACCTGTGCATGTGTAATATCAAATATTCCCAACATTTTATTTATATATCAGTATTTTATATCATATTTTATAATGTGTAGTCACAGTATTTAGAAATACAGATTTTCATTTTTTGTAATAAAGGGTATCTTACTCCTTTTCCTTTTGTGTAAAAGAACAGCAGTATACTAATAATATAATTTGCAGGTTTGGGTACTAATCACTTAAATGCTTATTCCTTAAAAATTTATCATGAAAACCTTTTATAAGTTACAATGCTTTTTCCATTCTTAAAGAACTTCATGGACAAAGAAGATTTCACACTGGAGGGAAATCCTACAAATGTGAAGAATGTGACAAAGAGTTTAAATGGTACTCAACTTTTATTCAGCATCAGAGAGTCCACACTGGAGAGAAACCCTACAAATGTGAACAATGTAGCAAAGTCTTCTGCACTAAAAAAGGATTTATTGGACATATGAGGGTCCATACTGGAGAGAAACCCTACAAATGTGAATTATGTTGCAAACCCTTTAATTGGTACACGATTTTTTGGATCAGAGAGTCCACATTGTAAAAAAACCCTACAAATGTGAAGAATGTGGCAAAGACTTGTTCTTAAAGTAGGATTTTTTGGGGACATATGAGGATACATACTGGAGAGAAACCCTACAAATGTGAAAATTGTGGCAAAGCCTTTTCCATTAAAAGACTATTTTGTGAACATATGACAATCCATACTGGAGATAAACCCTATAAATGTAAAGAATGTGACAAAGGCTTTAGTACATACTCAAATCGGTCTCGCCATCAGAGAGTCCATACTAGAGAGAAACCCTACAAATGTGAAGAATGTGACAAAGGCTTTAGTACGTACTCAAATCGTGTACGACATAAGAGACTCCATACGGGAGAGAAACCCTACATATGTAAGAAGTGTGGCAAAACCTTTTTAACTGAAGGAAGATGTACTCAACATATGAGTATTTATATGGGAGAGAACTGCTACAAATGTAAAGAATGTGACACACCCTTTATCTCTTCTAGAGGACTTGCTCAACATAAGAGAATCCATACAGAAGAGAAATCCTACAAATGTGAAAAATGTGACAAAACCTTTCCGTGGCACTCAATTCTTACTCGACATCAGAAAATCCATACTAGAGGGAAATCCTGAAAATATAAAGAATGAGGATAAGCTCAGTGGCTCAGCCTGCAACTCCAGCAGTTTTGTATTTTAAGATGAGTGGATTTCCTGTACCTATGGGTTCAAGACATGGTGAGACTTTGTCTGTAAAATAAATAAAAAATTAGCCACACCTGAGTTTTGACTACTTGGAAGGCTGAGGTGGAAGGATTGCTTGAACCCAGCAGGTCAATGCTGGGGTGGCCATAAGTGTGCCACTGCACTGCAGCCTGAACTACAGAGTGAATATCCAACTAAGCATGTGGCAAAATTTTTTTTTTTTTTTTTTTTTGAGTTGGAGTCTCACTCTGTCGCCCAGACTGGAGTGCAGTGGCCACTCCCGGCCACCGCAGCCTTGCCTGCTGGGCTCCGGCGATCGTTCCCTCAGCCTTCCAAGTAGCTGGAATTACAGGCATGCACTACCACCCCGGCGATTTTTTGGTTTATTGTAGAGATGAGGTATCACCAAGTTGCCCAGGGGGTCTCGAACCCGCGGGCTCAGGCAATCCACTCACCTCAGCCTCCCAAAGGCAAGGGATTACAGGCTGAGCCACCTTGCCAGGCAAAACTTTTAAGTGTAGTGTAACTTTTTTCAACATCAGAGAATTCGTACTTGGTAAATACCGTATAATGATTTGAAGAACGTTTATCAAAAAACAAGCCATACAGAGCATAATCAATTAGCTAAATTGTATGTTTACATGTTGAAGAAGATCAGAAGATTGATTTTTCATTTGAGAGGTATAGTATATTCAATATATACTTTTGATTTTTCACTGACAGAATTTGAGAGGTTTTTTGTGGAAAAAAATGTGATTTAACTCAAACTTCGTGATGCTATGCCTTCATTCCTTGGGTTTATGTAGAAGCATGTGATCAATTGTGTCTATATTAGAAGATTGACAGACCTTTCTAGGTGAGCATAATTCTTAACTTTTCTTAGATGATGAAAGATTCTGAAATACAAAATGTATTAAAAGATCTATGGCTCACGTTGATCTGTGTTGCAAGTCCTACATGAGGTAGGTTCTCAGGGTAATAGTTTTGTTCGCTGAAATAAAAGACAAATATTCAGAGTTTTAGAAAACAAGTGCCTTGCCAATTGCACATGGGGGAAAAAAACCAGGACAATTTATTAATCTGATATTAAAGTATAAGTAGAAGTCGTTCAACAGACATCAGAGAAAAGATAATTGCTGTCTGAAATGGTGTATCTTGTAAATTTATGTTTAGCAGTTAATTAGCCTCAGTTTTAAAAATTGAAGCAAGGTACACTCTCACATATATCACCCTAACAAAAGTACAGAAATGCTTTTTCAATGTTTGTAATCTGAGCAAGTGCTGTGGCTCATGCCTGTATATTCTAACACTTTGGGAAGCCAAAGCAGGAGAATTGCTTGAGATCAGAAGTTCAAGGCCATACTGGGCAACATATCAGGAGCCCATCTGTACAAAAAGAAATCACACACACTACAAGTTTGTGATCTGTTTTTACTAGTAACATATAGCAAACTTTGGAATGTTTGTTTAGACTATGTGACCTTAATTTGTTTTAATAAAGAAAATTTTTTACTTTTTTTTGAGTTGGAGTCTCATTCTGTCATCCAAACTAGAGTGCAGTGGCATGCTCACGGCCACCGCAGTGTTGACCTGCTGTACTCAGGGCATCCTTCCCCTTCATCTTGTAGGTAGCTGGAACTACAGGTGTGTGCTACCATGCCCGGCTAACTTTTTGTATTGTAGAGATGAGAACTCTCCAGGTTGCCAGGCTGGTGTCATCTCAGCCTCCCAAAGTGCTGGGATTACATGCTTGAGCCATTAGGACTATCCAACAATTTTTTATAATGCGTTAAAGACTTTTTTGGGGCACAAAATGAAATATTTTCCTGCCAATACTATTGATGTATGCCATCTAATTCAAGATTGTAGGGAAATGATGATGATTATATACCAGTAACTTATCAACTAATGTCTTAGCAATTTTCTTCCCAAGGATTTTATATATATATGTATATATATGTATATATATATGTTTTTTGTAATTATTAGGTCATAATAAAGATTGCACAGGAGTATAATCATAATACGTGGCTTTCTGAAATCCGAGTTCTTTGAAATCTTATAGTTTTATGTGCATGTTGTACTTCTCTCAGTCTACACATTAGATACAGATTTGTGGTATTATTTATAATAAATAAAATATACATATATCACTCTAAAACTATATGAGTAAGATAACTAGGGAAGAGGAATTCGGGTTTGTGTTTGCGAATGTGCTTACCTAAGGAGGTAATGACCTTATGGAACAAAAACAATTTATCTGAAAGCAAATCTTTTTTCCTTGCTCCAATTGAATTATCATTAATTAAAATCTAAAATCTTCTGATTCAGAATTTCAGTATAGAAATTTTCTTTTTTATTTGCCTGTTATTCATACATGACCTAATATAGTGCTCACTGTTCCATGTCCAGAAATTGTTATTTGGCCTACTTAGACATTTCAAGGATTTTTAAAAATGAAATTTAATGGTGTTCAGAAATCACTATGACAATGTATTTCACTGTGGATGCTTTTAGTTGCATATTAAAATTAGCTCATTACATTTTGTTCTTCACAACTTGAAAATATCATTGAAGATTTTTGGGAGTTATACTTCCTTTCACTTAGTTTTTATATTTATTTTTTTAGTTGGAGTCTCAGTCTTGTTACCCAGGATGGAATGCAGTGGTGTATTCATGGCCACCGCAGCCTCGACCTGCTGGGCTCAGGTGATCCTTCTACCTCAGCCTTTCAAGTAGCTGGAACGATGGACACACACAACCACGCCCAGCTAGTTTTTGTGATTTATTGTAGAGATGAGATCTTACCAACTTGCCCAGGCTGGTCTCAAATCCCAGAGTTCCTGCAGTCCTCTTGCCTCGGCCTCCCAAAATACTAGGATTACTGACTGAGAAACCTCCCCCAGCTGTATAATTTATAAAATTGACTTTTGACTTTATTGGACCAATATGCTTAGGTGAAAACTTGGGAGAATATAAATCAACAAATTTTTTGACTTTGTCATTTAAACGAAGTGAACAAAAACAAGACAATGCTAGTTGTATAATAAGTAGTTTAGAATTAGCAATGAATCTTCGTCTTATAGTAAGTCTGTGGCCCTAAGTAAAATATGGAAAATAGCTCAAGAGAAGAAATGGCATTGATTCTACATAAACAGTCTACTAACATATTTTGTATGTTATGTGTTTTATATACTGCGTTCTTAAAATAGCGTAAGCAAATTATCCCAAAGGATAAAACCAAATATTGCATGCTCACATGTATATGTCAGGGCTAAACACTGGGTTCCTGTAGAGATAGATGTGAATAGCAGACACTGGGGCCTAGGGAAAGGGAGAAAGGGAGGCAGGAGTTGAAAATCTGCCAAATGTGCACCATCATCACTATTTGGTGATGGATTCAGCTTAAGCCTACATCTCAGCATCACAGAATGTACTCATGTAACAAACCCTCACGGGTACTCACAGAATTCAAAAAAGAGAAAATCATAAGAAAGAAAAAAGTATTTACTATTCATTCAATTAAAATGGGTCATCATTAAGTTTTTCGTCCTTGCCGTCTTCAATTGAGTGGCTGAGGATGAAGAGGAGAGAAGGGCTGGTCTTGCTGTTGGTGACAGAGGTGGAAGAGGAGTTGAAGTGCAGGCAGGAGAGGTGGGACATTGGGTGCAGCGTTATGAAAACACACCTTTTTGACAGCCACTTTTTGCATTTTAATTTGTCTAAAATGTTTCTATATGGTACCAATTCGTGCACTATTTGTTTTAATTTGAATGCCCTATTATTGGAGGGTCCATATTACAAAAGAAGTCAAAGCCCAAGCCCAGTGTCTCATGCCTATCGTCCCTACACTTTGGGAGGACAAGGTGAGGGGATTGCCTTAACCCATGGGTTCGACACCAACCTGGGCAAATTTGTGAGGCCTCATCTCTACAACAGATCAAACAATTAGACCGGTGTGGTGATGGATGCCTGTACTTCCAACTACTTGGGAGGCTGAGGCAGAAGGATCACCTGAGCCCAGCAGGTTGATGCTGCAGAGGCTGTGAACATACCCATGCACTCCAACCTGGGCAACAGTGAGACTCTGACTCAAAGAAAAAAAATGCGTGTGTGTGTGTGTGTGTGTAATGTAAGAGAAGTCAAAAGCAATCTCCAATAATCAGAGCCCTTCTGCCAAAATGCTCAGATTGGCATGAGTTGCCATGCCAAGGCTCTTCCATGTCTTAATTTTTAATCACCTGGCACTAGGTTGGAAGCAATCATGTCTTCAATTCATCTGCTAAACCCTAGTGTGCTGCCTATTAGCTCTTGAATGTATTCAAGATCCATACTTTGATACCCTTCCCACACTTTGGGGGGAGGGGTTAGCCATAAATGCAATCACTTTTTATAATTTTCTTGGTTGTCTCTGGAAAGAGCAACTGCTCATATAGAGATATTAGAGTCACATGATGTGTTAAGCAAAATTTCCCAACACTTGCATTCACCACATAGAAGCAGTAGGTGGTCAAAAAATTACTAAGTGCTACAGTGTGTACCACAGCTAATTTTATACTGTTATATATCTTTTTTTTTTTTTTTTTAGTTGGAGTCTCACTCTGTCACCCAGACTGGAGTGCAGTGGTCGCTCCGGCCAGCAGCCTCGACCTGTGGGCTCCGGTGATCCTTCAGCCTCAGCTTCCAGTAGCCGGAATTACAGGCATGCGCTACCACGCCCAGTGATTTTTTTGATTTATTGTAGAGATGAGGTCTCGCTGCCCAGGGGGTCTCGAACCCCCGGGCTCAGGCAATCCACTACCTAGACTCCAAAGGCGCGGGATTACAGGCTGAGCCACCGGCCCCGGTTATCTTTTTTTTTTTTTTTTTGAGTCAGAGTCTCACTCTGTCACCCAGACTGGAGTGCAGTAGCTGCTCCCGGCCACCACAGCCTCGACCTGCTGGGCTCTGGCGATCCTTCCGCCTCAGCCTTCCAAGTAGCCGGAATTACAGGTGCACGCTACCACGCCCGGCTGATTTTTTGATTTATTGTAGAGTTAAGGTCTCGCTGCCCAGGCGGGTCTCGAACCCGCGGGCTCAGGCAATCCACTCACCTCAGCCTCCCAAAGTTGCGGGATTACAGGCTGAGCCACCGAGCCTGGCTTGTTATGAATCTTAATACTACATTTTTACATTTGTTTACACTTTTCTCAACCACTTATGGTGCCATGGTATAATCTGAAAGTGCCTACATGTTAAGTTTGCCTTTGCATGTTAGAGTTGTATTTTTTTTTGTTTGTTTTTTGAGATGAAGTTTCACTTCATTGCCCTGGCTGGAGTTGACAGCCACCCCAGCATTGACCTGGTGTCTCTGGCAATCTTCCACCTCAGCCCTTCAAGTATCTAGAACTACAGGCATGAGCTACAATGCCCGACCAAGTTTTTTTCTTTTTAATTGTGGTAGAGAGGAAATCTTGCCAAGATGCTCAGGCTGGTCTCACACCTGTGGCCTCAGACAATCCCCTTACCTTTACATCCCAAAGTGCTAGGAATTCTGGCTGAGACACCGAGTCTGACCAGATTTCTGTATGGTTTTTGATAGTAAATGGCCTATATTTGGTGTGTTGACATGACATGTTAACTTGGGAGACCAAATAGCTTCGAGAAATAGGTATGACTGAAAAGCAAAATAATTACCAATAGTGTAAATACAAATGTTCACTGAAGAACATTTGTCAGAGTCCTGTATCTGATTATAAACCAATATGGGTGACTGAAGCCTGTATAGAAAGTTTGAAAGAAATCTCAGATACCATTTTAAGGTTTTACAGTAGTTGTTCTTTACAAAACTTGACCTGATTTATAGGCACTACCCACTGGATTTGAATCATGATTGAGGAAGTTCAGGTTCCTGAAGCTGCTTTTTGTTTTCCCTGTCTCCCCAGAGAGACTGAGTTGAGAACCTGAACTTTACATATTGAAAATTTTGTTGAGCATTAGCTTTTTTTTTTTTTTTAAGTTGGAGTCTCTTTCACCCAGAGTGAAGGACAGTGGCATGCTCCTGGCCACTGCAGCCTCGACCTGTTTGGCTCGGGTGATCCTTCCATTTCAGCCTTCCAAGGAGCTGGAACTGCAGGCATGTGCTACCATGCCTGGCTAATTTTTGATTTTTTTGTAGAGACGAGGTCTCACCAACTTACCCAGGTGGTTCTCAAACCTGTGGGCTCACGCACAGGGGGAAGGATCACCGGAGCCCAGCAGGTCGAGGCCACAGTGGCCAGGAGGGGCCACTGCACTCCAGTCTGGGTGACAGAGTGAGACTTCAACTCAAAAGAAAAAGAAAAAAAGCATGATGTGTAACAAGATTACAGGTAAATGTAAATGCTATTCATTTAGCCAAAGTAATAGTCCTTAATAAGAGAGAACCTTGCTTTTTGATACAGAAGATTTATTCATAAACAACAAAAACTAGACAGCAGGGGTCTAGCTGAATCTCTCCCCCCCAGCCCCTCATTGTATTCAAAAGAAATTCTTTTGGAGGTTTTAAAGAGCCAGGGATGAAACTTGAGTAAAGGTTATTTTATGATGTTAAAGGGTACATATATTAGAGATTATCGAGAGACCCATGTTCTGGTCTCTGTGTAGCCTCATAGAAAAGTTTAACTGCTGGGTTTGGTGGCTCAGCCTGTAATCCTGTGCTTTGGGAGGCTGAGGTGAGTGGATTCCCTGACCCCATGAGTTTGAGAACTACCTGGGCAACTTGACGAGACCTCATGTCTACAATAAATAAAAAATTAGATGGACATGGTAGCACGTGCCTGTAGTTCCAGCTACTTGGAAGGCTGAGGTGGAACGATCGCTGGAGCCCAGCAGGTCGAGGTTGCGGTGGCCGGGAGCAGCCATTGCACTCCAGTTGGGTGACATAGAGACTCCAACTCCAAAAAAAAAAAAGAAAAGAAAAGCTTAACTGCAGGGTTATCTATGGCTGCCATGGCTGGGGCTGGTATAACACAGGTTAAACCGATCGTAAGCAAAGTAGTGCAGTAATACATCCTACATTTGAGAGACAAGATAATACTGAAAACCATTTTTCTTTTTAACTCCAATTAGCGGGGGCTACAGCAATTAAACCTACACTAAAAACTAAGAGAAGTGGGATGCCTAAGGTGAGGGTTAAAGCATGCTAACAGTACATATAAGGAATTATTGTGTATTGCATAAAATAGATTGACCTAGTTCTCCATGAACCAGAGAAACAGTTCTATTGCAGTTGTGCCAGCTATGCTTATTCTGACTATGCTCAGTATTAGCAAAGGAACAGCATGTTTTTTTACAAGCAATTGGAAAACCAAGTGGATTAAATAAGAGGGCTCCGTGGGGGCCGCTATAAGCATATACTTGAGGCAGCACATAAACAGCAATATATAAATAGTTTGGTTGACTGACCCTTTGAACGTAGCACATTTTGTAAGGCCTGTGGAACTAGTAACCAGGTGTTGACAGGGGCTATATAGGCCATAGACTCTACCATGGTCTGAGTAAGAGATAGATTACAAATATTAGAGAATAAAAATGCGGTAAAATTGAAACCTGGAGTAATAAGAAAGGAAGGTTTGCCAGTTATATTCCCCAGTGTAACATGCATTATTTCTGGAGAGCATTTAGTTTTGTCAGCATCTCCGATATGGTCTCAGTCCCAATTCCTATATGATGAGGAGGTCATGGGTTTTAGCAAAGGCAGCAGTCTGAGGTCAACTGGGGCATAGTGGTGTTAAGCAAATGGTGCATACGAGTTAACATGGTAAAAAGACCAGGGGGTTGGTGGTCCCACTGTAGAGGTGGTCGAGATGAACTCGAGGGCTGTTGGGGTGAGCCTGGGGTAGTGGCTTGGTTGGCAGAAAGCAGAGGCTGCGGCGGAATCCGTGGTGGTGACCGTGGCAGAATTGCATGGTTATTGTATAAAGGTTTTTTTATTTCTGCTAATGGTCCTATGGGTTTGGCCGGATGGCGATTAAAGTGTCTTTGCCATCGGATTTTGAATGACACCGTGATCTTCACCTGCTACATAGAGTCTTTTCCCCCAAGAATTACCTTCAGTCCAAGAATTCTGCAGGGGATCAGTGATATATATATATATACACACACACACACACGATTGGGCAGAGTTTGAACTAGCACCTTTCCAAACAGTGATTAGGGATGTATCATTAGGTACCCGCTTAAAGGTGGCAATAGTCATGCAATCCCAGTCTGGGCAAAAGAGCTCAGCAGCATTATTACATTGACCTTTTGTTTTGTCAGGGCATAGGTAAAATTCTATTTTCTGCAAAGTTTAGTAAATGGTAACATCATTACAGACAACATGAGGGACATTATTTTCTTCTTATATTTGTTAACTCAGCCAGATCTATTTCAAACTAAAGTAAATTGGGAGGTCCAGTCCAGTCCTGGGTAGCTAGAACTTTTGCAGATGTAAAAGAAATTAGGGAAAAAGTATAACTGTTGGCTAAGGATTTTTCGGTAAGAATAAAACAGGTTAAGCTTATTGTAAGCAAAGTAGCGCAGTACACATCCTACACATAGTAGATAGGATAATATTAACAAGAATTTTTTGCCACATGTCCAGTCAGTGGGAGCTACACTAGTTAGACCTATTCTAAAAGCTAAGGCAAGTAGGATGCCAAAGGTGAAGGTTAAAGGAAGGTAACAGGACATTCAGGAAACTATTAACCAATAAAACAGCCTATTTTGGGCAGCTGGAGTCTCATGTTTCAGCTGTGCATTGGTTGGTCAGTCAGTGGTGTAGTTGAAGCAGAATAGTGGGATCGGCAGGGTTCTGGGGTGGCAGGTCCAGTGGGTACTGTGTACAGCAAGCATTGGAAGGTGTTTTTAAGGGTATTTTCAGGATTCCTCCTTGCAGTTCAAATGTCTGAGGGTGGAATGATATTTTCAAGATCGTCAAATCCCGTTCTGACTCGCGAGTGCTGAATTTAGGCCAGTATTCTGTCAAATTGGAGTGCCGTTGGGGTGGTGAGGATGACAACATAAGGTCCATTCCAGGCTGGGCTAAGTTCTTTCTGGAGCTTTTGGATGTAGACCAGGTCTCTGGGCTGGAACTGATGGCATGGCATGGAGGACAGTGTTGGCAGAATAGCATGGAAATTGGACTGCATGTTGACCTGGTCCTGTTGGAGGGACTGGAGTTACTTGAACAAAGTTTGATTGGTAATTTCTTCAAGAATGGGATCCTGTAACTGGGTTAACAGAGGAGGGCATCTTCCAAACATGATTTAACATGGAGCAAATCCAGTCTTATAGGGGGTGCATCAGGCTCAAAGAAGGGCCAGAGTCAAAAGATTTACCCATTTTTCATCAATCTCTATCGATAATTTGGTTAAAGTAGTTTTTAAGGTCCAGTTCATGCATTCCACCTGTCTAGAGTTTTGTGGCCGGTAGGCACAATGTAACTTCCAAGTTAAACCCAGTGCCTTGCTGACCACTTGGGCTATGGAGGAGGTAAAGGCAGGATCATTATCAATACCTGGTGACCATAAGTGCGGTCTCTTTTTTGGTGGCTAAAGCTTCTACCCATCCAGAAAAAGAGTCCACACACACTAGCAGATGGTTGTACCCCTCGTGACAGGGTTTTATTTCTGTAAAGTCTATTTCCCAGTTTTCTCCAGGGCTTGATCCTCAGGCCCTCCTTCCAATAGAGGGCTTTGGCCCTCACTTTGCATTGACTTGGGCACAAGCAAGACATCTTGCTGCTGTCTTTGTTGCTACATAGTTTAAGTCATTAATATGATAAAAATGGTTTAGAAGCTCAGTCATTTTGGTGTTTCCCAAATGGGTAACAGAGTGGAGTTGTCTTACCAAAGTATGTCTGCGAGTTTCAGGTAAAATAATTTTAGAGTCCTTGACCCTAAAATAATTTTAGGATCTTTGTGGGTTCCCATCTGATCTGCTTCTTCTTCCTCCTCTTGGGTATAAGTAGGCTGTTCTGGAAGAGAGCAAACTGGAAAAGTTTTAGTTAAAAGGATAATCAGGGGTTCAACTGGAAGCTCCACTGTCTTGCAGGCTGCTTGATCTGCCAGGCGATTTCCAGTTGCCTCTGGAATGTCCAAATTTTGGTGTCCCCTGCAATGAATGATAGCTACTTCCTTGGGTAGCCATATATCCTCTAAAAGGGCTAAAATTTCTTCTATTTTTTTATAGCCTTAACCCACTGCAGTAAGAAGTCCTCATTCCTTGTAGTTCATGGCTTGGGCATGGAGTGTAGCAAAAGCAAACTGGCTATCAGTGAAGATGTTTACCCATTTCCCTGTATCCAGCATAAAGTCTGGGTTAAGGCACTTAGTTCAGCCTTTTGTGGTGAGGTGCCATTTGGCAAAGACTGTGACCAGATTACATTGTGAGCTATGGTCACTGCTGCACTGGCCCTATGGACTCTGTTTATCACCAGACTGCCGCCATCCATTACCAGATCTTCATCAACCTGGCTTAAGGGGTTGTCACATAGATTGAGGCGACTGGCTTGAGAGATGTCCAGTATATTTTCACAGTCATGAACTTGTGTTTCTGAGTCATCATCAGGCAGTAAGGTTGCTGGGTGGAGGCTCTGAGTAGATGTGAATGTTAGCCTAGGCTGGTCAAGTAGGTGGCTCTGATACTAAGTGATAAGAGAGTTTGACATCCAGCAGCCAGAGACTCCTTGGAACAGAGTCTCAACAGTGTGGGGAGCTGTTAAGACCAAGTTTTGACCAAAAGTTAGTTTGTCTGCTTCCTTGACTAACATAGCTGTGGTAGAAACAGCCCATAGGCAAGAGAGCCAGCCAGAAGTCACAGGGTCCAGCCTTTTTGATAAAAAGGACACTGGTCTTGTCCAAGGTCCTAGAATCTGAGTAAGAACCCCGTAAATTGGTAATTCCCCGTGGTTCAAGAATGAACAGGTGGAAAGGCTTGGTAACATCTGGGAGAGCCAAGACTGGGGCTTGCATGAGAGCTGATTTTAACTGCTAGAAAACTTTTCTCGGTAGCACTCCATGACATGGACTGATTCCCTGCTGAGAGTTCTGCCTTTTTAGACAATACACGGCAGCCCAGGCCCTGAAGAAACTGTAATGAAGCCTTGGTGCCCTTCAAACGTGCCCAGGTCTTCTGCTGTGAGCAAAATGTCATCTACATACTGCAGTAAAGTACACTCAGGATGAGCAGCATGGAAACTTGACAAGTCCTATCATAAGTCTTCCCCAGTGTTGGGGAGTTTTTGAAACCATGTGGCAGCCCGGTCCAAGTCAACTGGCTGGTAACCCTGAATCCGGATCTGTCCATTCAAGTCAAAGATGGATAGACTGACAGGTGTCAAGGGAATGGGGAAAAAGGGCATCCTTTAAATACAACACAGTGTACACCTGATATAGAGAAGGAAGCAGACTGAGTAAGGTATATGGGCTGGGAATGGATGGTTGGATTGTCTCAACCTGCTTATTTATTTCTCTTAAGTCCTGAATGGGCCTGTAGTCAGGTGTCCCTGGCTTTGTGACTGACAAGAAGGGAATGCTCCAAGCAGATTTACAAGATGTTAAAATGTTGGCAGTTCATAGCTTTTCAATGTGAGGATCAATTCCTCTCAGTGTCTGTAAGATCATAAGGTGTTGTTGAACATGAACAGGGGTGACCGAGGCCAACCAACTCACCATTACCAGAGGGTGATGCTTTGCCAATCCTGGCCAGTTGGTCTCCCAGACCAAAGGAAATCCTTCCTGCAGCAGCAGAAGTAAACTTGATGAGACATTTTTAGTGGAAGACTTAGAAGAAGTTAACAGATATTCCTGGAACAGTTAATAACATTTGGTAAGCAGTATCAGTAGGAACATACATCATACTTTCCTCAGGTGAAAACACAATTGTTGCTATTAGTTTTTGAAGCAAATCTCTGCGCATCAGAGGCTATGGGCAATCGGGGGCTATTAGAAATAAGTGGGTAACCCGTTTGTGACTTAAATCAACCATCCAGCTGTAGGTGAACTTGCAGTTTCTTTCTTTTTTTTTTGAGTTGGAGTCTCACTCTGTCACACAGACTGGAGTGCAGTGGCAGCTTCCAGCCACTGCAGCCTACACCTGCTGGGCTCTGGTGATCCTTCTGCCTCAGCCTTACAAGTAGCTGGAACTACAGGTGCGTGCTACCACACCTGGCTAATTTTTTGATTTATTGTAGAGATGAGGTCTCACCAAGTTGCCCAGGCAAGTCTCGAATCCGTGGGCTCAGGCAATTCACTCACCTTGGCCTCCCAAGGCACAGGATTATAGCCTGAGCCACTGAGCCCGGCTCAACTTGCAGTTTCTTATTGCACCTGATGCCCCTTGAACTGAAATTTGCTTTTTGACATAGGTCCCAATGGTGATTTTAGGGTTGAATGTTCTGACCGGTTATCCACCAAAATCTGGACGGGGTAGCCCCCAATAGTGGTGTTTATCATGGGCTTTTGGGGGTGTAAGGGAATAGAGCCCGGGCCTCCTCAGTCTGAGTCATCTGCTGTTTCCCCATTAGAGGACAGAACTAGTACTGACTTATGGTCCTCTGTATTTGGGCAGTGTGGGCAACGTTTTACCCAATGGCCCAGTTCCTTGCAATATGCACATTGATTTTTTGCTAACTGGATACATCCAGTTTTTCAAGCCCTTTCCTAGTGCCACCCTTTGGTTTACATGTTCACCTTGTACATGGTTGAGAAGGTTGAGAGGACTGAATGGCAGCAACTAGTATCTTTGTCTGTTGTTTTACCACTTTGTTCACTCTTTGGGCTGTTTGTTTCTGTTTCTTGGCATTACCGCTGTTGTAAATTTTCTGGGCTACTTTGAGAAGGCAAGAAATACTCATTCCTGCAAGCCCTCAAGTTTTTGTAATTTTTTATGGATGTCTGGAGTTGTCTGTGTCACTAATGCTAAATTGAAGACTCAAGCATTCTTGGATGCCAAGGGGTCAAATGGGCTGTTGGTACAGAACGTTTCCTGAAGACGTTCAAGAAATACCCCCAGTGACTCCTCAGGACCCTGAATGAACTCAGTAGTCTTCGATAGATTCATAGGTTTTTGAACTCTTCCCTTTAAACCAGTTAATAGAGTCCAGTGATAAGTTGCTAACATTTTGGACCCTGCCAAAATGTTAGGGTCCCAGTCTGGCTGGGAGGAGGGAAAACCTCAGCTAGCATTTCTTCATTTTCCTCCTTCATACCAGCAACCGAAGCTTCACATTCCCCAAAGGTAAAAAGAGTTATGAGGAGCTGTTAACCATCGTCCCAAGTGGGGTGATGGGTCCACATGATTGACTCCATTAATTCTGTCAGAGCCTGCAGTTTGTAAAAAAAATGCCAGATTTTGTGTTTCCAATTGTACAAATGCAAGAAGGAGAAAGGAGCATAAACCATGAAGGGCCTCCCGGGCTGCTCAGATTGGACTTCCTGGAGGGTTAGGAGAGGTGTCAGATCAGTCTGAGATCAGAGATGGGTAGCCAATGGTGGAGAAGTAAAAGGGGAGGTGGAAGAGGTGATAGTGGGTGAGGAAGCCTGAGGATTATATGGTAGAGGTTTGGAGTTAGAAATAATCAGGTCCTCAAGAGGATCCTCAGTAGAAGGAGGCAAAACAGGATGCAACCCAGCCAAGGTAGGGGTTAAGGGAAATGGACAAGGGGAAATACCAAATGGCACAGGGTTACAAATCAAAGGTTTAGAAATAAGGATAAGACTGGGAGTTCCAAGGGAACATGACTTCAAACATGGGGGTGGATTTTGGATCAAATTTAACTATTGGTGGATACAAGGAAACTGGTCAGGATGACCAGGAGACCCTGTAACAAACTTCCAAACAGATTGGGTTACATCTATGTCCAGTGACACTGTAGAGGACCATCCAACATTAAATGCAGGTCAGTCAAATTTACAGAGGGTCCTGAGTCTGCCTTTTGAAAGGCAGACACCATAGTCCTCAACAAATCCAAGAAAAGTTTTTAATCATACAGTCCAGGGGACTAGGGACTTGAGAACTCTGTGTTTACAAGTTGTTAAATGAAAAGAATGAGCTAGAGAAATTCAAACAAGAAAGGTAAAAAAAAACCTGTGTTAAGTCAACAAAAGAGTTTAATTCGTACAGCAGGCAATTCTATATATTCTTGATAGCAAAAGACAGGAATTCTAACTGATTGGGAGAAACAATATGTAGGAAACCAGCCAGAGTAGGTTTATATCAGAGGATAGGGGGGACATAGGGTAGAACTGGCAAGCAGTTTTTAACTTTGGACAGCACTAGTGGTTTAGGGTTAAAATGTGCTGCTTGTGCTGGGAGCTCCTGTCAGCCTTGACACTGCCAGACATTTCCCTGCCTCTTATGTGTCCTAGTTTTTCCCTCTGAGTGCTGAAAGCAATCAAAGGGCCCTGGGGTGCTGGTAGACCAGTCCTTATGTGTGCTTCCTGGAAGGGGCAGCCCTCAGGAACACTTAGAGACTCTTTCAGCTTCTAGGTGATCTGTCTCTAGAGTGCATTTCCAACCCTCCAATCACTGTTTCTGGATCTGGCATGGATTTAGGTCTGTGGAGCACCTGATCGAGCCTGGGCCCTTCCATAGCCCACAGTGTCCTTTTTGACTATGGTGTCGAGGTCCCTATGAGGCCCTTACACATCATGGGAGTTGATCCATGACACCTTCACAAGTCCGTCAGTCACCTAAGGGAGTCTGTTTGCAAAGACCAAGGGGAAGAGTGCTTCTTATCTTCACCTCAGACCAGAGTCTGTGTTCATAAGAGCAGAGTTCCCTCTCTCCTTGGGGCTTTGTTCTGCCTACATAAATATTATACAAACAAAAAGGAGACAGCAACACTTAGGAAAACACAAAATGACTTAAGGAAACAGGTGGTAATCAATAGGAAAACAGAGATGGAAATTATATTACCAAAGTAAACTTCAGACCAAAAAGGCATTAAGTAAGAAAAGAAACAATTATCCAAGAGAAACAGAAACACATAAACATAAGAATGACAAAGCAGCTGACTTCTTAGCAATTTCACATGCAAACATGGGCACTGATGGGTTCGGCAGTCCTCAGAGTGACCCTGTAGAGCCTCGGTGACAAAGCTTCCCTTTTCTGTCCTGACAATCAATTATTAGCAGTTACAAATAGCTGCTATCAATTTGCATAGAAACAAAACTTTCAATGGAAAAGGATATTTAACTACAAACTAAACCCTTCCCAGATTCTGAAAGAAGGGAAAAAGACAGAAAACTTAGCAAAAATTAAATACTCGATCAGATCTCTGAAACACAGTGGCAAGGTTCTGATATTAAGTACAGTAACAGAGTTATGGTTTATTTCTCCCAATTCTCAGGTCCCCAAAAGAGCCCAAGGGACCCTCGTCAGGCTATGTTTCCTCTGTATACATACAGGTAATTACTGGATAAGCAGTACAGAGTATTGATTCTTACCTCCTAGAAGAATGTGGATGAACTCAGATTTTTGTGGTGAGAGAGACCAATGGTCATTCCTGCACCTCTGAGCCTGATGAGAGTTTATGGGGCCACAGAACATTTCAGGGAGTGCCTCTCCTATAATTTACCATGAAGCTGGGGAGAGCCAAAGCGAGCCTCCCTCTCAAGCATGGTGAACTTCAGCAAGTGATCTCTCTGGGACCTTCAAATGTAACCAAGTCATGAGAAAATAGATTGCCCACACAGCACAAGGTCAAATTCTATGTCCTTTAATAACCAGCAGTTGAGAGGGGGCATGCACCACCAAAATCTCTCGACTCTGAGTAAAACTTTCAGGGTTTTTTTAATAGGCAATCTGAGGAATTACAGAGATAGAACATCTGGTTTTGGGTTAGGCGAGGGTAGGAAGGGGTATAACTCAGATAAGGAAGGGCACAGGGATATTTGCAGGATTGTGGGGATTGAATACACACAAACTTTAAAAGTGTTGCATCACCCACACAGAGCTTTAGGCAAACAAAGTGGAGTTTTATAACAAATGGAGTTTTGACAGTTTTGAAGCTAAAATCATTGATATTAAACCTCTAACATTTTGAAAACTGCAAATGCATTAAACACTTCAAAACAAAAGAATACCATCTACAATGACTCCAAGTATGCCTTTGGGTGATACATACCTTTGGAAAAATTTAGATAGATAGAGGCCTCATACACTAAGAAAAAGTACTAATACTTGGAGAATTAAAGAGGTCTCTTTTTTGGGTTGGAGTTTCACTCTGTCACCCAGGATGGAGTACAATGGTATGCTCACAGCCACTGCAGCGTTCACCTGCTGGACTTAGGTGATCCTTCCACTTCAACCTTCCAAGAAGCTGGAACTACAGGCATGCACCACCATGCTTGGCTAATTTTTTGATTTATTGTAGAGACAAGGTCTCACCAAGTTGCCCAGCCTGGTCTCGCACTTGTAAGCTTAGGCAATCCACTCATCTTGGCCTCCCAAAGTGCTGGGATGACAGACTGAGCAACTGAGTACAGCCAAAATATGGAGATGTTAATGCCTGGGTAGAATGGGTTAAATTTTCTGTGTAAGCACTTAATAAAAGACACTGGTATGCATGCAGGAGCAGGTGGTTCCATTTTTCTCTTGTATAGGATACAGATTCTGCAGGGATGAGTTACATGATGATTCTATACCAAAACAAGGATGCATGGGGAAATGTAACATGCAAGCGCTTGTCATTTCTCTTTCCTACTTTGTAGAAGTCAGACTTGAGTGTAGTTTCCTCCTTCTCCATGAGTACAATGGATTATTCCTCTTTCCTCTCAAGGCAATAAACCCATAAGAGACCTGTTGACCTGGGTACAGTTAATGTATTTCTCATTTGGAAGTGTTACTCTGGCGCATTCTCCACATGACCCTACCTTTCTAGAGGAAGAGGAGGGGATGAGGAAACAGGAGCCCATGGAGTTAAGTATCTTTAGTATTTGTATCCAAAGTACTGACACTTAGAATACTACTGGCAAGCTGGGCTCGGTGGCTCAGCCTGTAATCCCGCGCCTTTGGGAGGCTGAGGTGAGTGGATTGCCTGAGCCCGCGGGTTCGAGACCCGCCTGGGCAGCGAGACCTCACCTCTACAATAAATCAAAAAATTAGCCGGGCGTGGTAGCGCATGCCTGTAATTCCAGCCACTCGGAAGGCTGAGGCGGAAGGATCGCCGGAGCCCGGCAGGTGGAGGCTGCGGTGGCCGGCAGCGGCTACTGCACTCCAGTCTGGGTGACGGAGTGAGACTCCAACTCAAAAAAAAAAAAAAAAGAATACTACTGGCTGGGTACAGTGGCTCAAGCCTATAATCCCAGCACTTTGGGAGGCCAAGGTGAGAGGATTGCTTGAGCCCGCGGGTCCAAAACCATCTGGGGAACTTGGCAAAACCTCATCTCTACAATAAACAAAATGATGCCAGACTCGGTGGCTCAGCCTACAACCCCAGCATTTAGGAGGCTGAGGCAAGTGGATTGCCATGTCCAAATGGTCAAGACCAGGACTGGCAACTTGACAAGACCTCGTCTCTACAATAAATAAAAAATTAGCTGGACATGGTAGTGCATGTTTGTAGTTCCAGCTACATGGAAGGCTGAGGCAGAAGGATTGCTAGAGCCCAGCAGGTCATTGCTGGGGTGGCCATGAGCATGCCACTGCACTCCAGCCTGGGCAATGGAGTGAGACTCCAACTCAAAAATAAAAAAGAATGAAAGAAAATATTATGTATTTAAAGTAAATTAAAGAGAAGATTCACCTCCCAAAGGTGGGGGAGGAAGTCAAAGCCAGGTTCAAAGAGCACATGCCCATGCCAGACCCTAGCTAGGCAATGACCCTTTTTGCTTTTGATTGAGTCCTTTTAACCATTCCTTTTGACTGGGGAAACCCATTAAGGTGATTGGGTGGTGGTCTGGTCGATGTTCTCATGAAGGGGCAGGTAAGTCAGCACAGGCACTGATGTCAGGTGTTGGGCAGCATGATTACTGCCATGGTGGGGTCTGTCTGTCACATAAATCACAAAGGACTGATTAGGTTAACTTGAGGGTTTGGAGTTGGAGAGGTTTATCGTAAAGAAACAAGACATTTGCAATCTGCAAACTCCTTGAGCAATGCTGGCCTTATTATCATTTCTGTGACTTTGGCCATTCAAAGGTGATCTTTGACATTCTGCCTTGACAAGAAACCTAAAACTTTAGTAGAGATTATTATGCTAAACATGAATTGAAAGATTGGGCTGTCCTGGTCTTGCATCTGAGAGAGATTTGCTTGGGGGGCAGGGAGTGGGCTATGCTGAGGCAAAAAGAGTAAACTAAGAATAAGCTAAGTTTCTTCTAGGTTTCTATAGGTACCTCCTTTCACGCAGAAAGTTGAGACTGCAGTGGCCATGGGCGTGCCACTGCACTCCAGCCTGGATGACAGAATGAGACTCCAATTAAAAAAAAGTCACTGAGGTGAGTGGATTGCCTGAGCCCGCGGGTTCGAGACCCGCCTGGGCAGCGAGACCTCATCTATACAATAAATTAAAAAAAAAAAAAATCAGCTGGGCGTGGTAGCGCATGCCTGTAATTCTGGCTACTCGGAAGGCTGAGGCGGAAGGATCTCCAGAGCCCAGCAGGTTGAGGCCACAGGTTGAGGAGCGGCCACTGCACTCCAGTCTGGGTGACCGAGTGAGACTCCAATTCAAAAAAAAAAAAAAGTCACAAAAGTTTTTAGTGGATTTCAAATATTAACCTAGAGATCTTCCTCTAAGATGTGTTGTTGGCTGGGCTTCTTGGCTCATTCTATAATCCCAGCACTCTGGGAGACTGAAGCGAGTTGATTGCCTGATCCTTGTGTTCAAGACCAGCCCAGGCAACTTAATGAGACCTTGTCTCTACAAAAAAGAAAAAAAAATTAGCTGAGTGTGGTAGCTCAAACCTGTAGTTCCAGCTACTTGGAAGGCTGAAGTAGAAGGCTCATCTGAGTCCAGCAGGATGAGACTGCAGTCACCATTAGTGTGCCATTGCACTGCAGCCTGGGTGACAGAATGAGACTCCAACACACACACAAAATGTCACACAGATATTTGATGGGTTTCAAATTTTAACCCAGAAGTCTTCCTCTAAGTTGTGCATGCTGTCTACGTTCTCAGGATTCCATGTCCCAATCTAGATCCAGCTTCTATTTGATCATAGAGAAAAATGCAGATATGTGGGGGAGGAAACTAGCTAGTGCTTAGCTTTCCCTGTCCTCTGCCTTGCCCTTGGCTGGGATCAGGTTTCTGAGTTATCTGGAGTTGTAAATCCTCACCACTCCTCACCTCGGACATTTGTTATCATGTACAGATAGTCTTCAATTTCTTTTTTTTTATTGTAGAGATGAGGCCTCACCAAGTTGCCTGGACTGGTCTCGATCCTGTGGGCTCAGGCAATCCACTCGTCTTGACCTCCCAAAATGCTGGGATGTCAGGCTGAGTCACCAAGCCCTGCTGATAATCCTCAATTTTGCAGATATAGTTTCTTTGTCCTAATTATTCCTCTCAGCTTTCTCTTGCAGGTTTGTGTTGTACACGATCATTCAGTGCAAATGTTGATGAAAATGAAACTGCTGCCCTCCTTCCAAAAGGGAGCAAAACTTCATTTTTTTCTTTTTATGTTTATAGAGAAATACATGCTGTAAAATAAGAAAACCACATCATACAGACCTTTATGAAATGAAAATCTTTTCTTTTAAGTTTTCACTCCAAACTCATTCCCTTATTAGAAGGAATTATTGTGGGCAGGTTTGTGTTTATTCTGGATATTTTCTGTGAATTTATAAATATATATAAAGCTCTTTAACATAAATTATACCATACTACATTTTTTCTTTTTCAACTTCTCAAGCTATATATTGTTGAGATATTTAAATATCAATGCTACCTTACTATGTTTAATTTCTTAGATGTACTCTAAAAAATGGGTGCATTCTAGCTGGGCTTAGTGGCTAATCCTGTCATCCCAGCACTTTCAAATATTAACCAACCTGGGAAACTTGGTGAGAACTCGTCTCCACAATAAATAAAAAATTAGTCAGGTGTGGTAGCATGCCCTTGTGGTTCTGGCTATTTGGAAGGCTGAGGTGGAAGGATCATCAGAGCCCAGCAGGTCGATGCAGAAATGGCCATGAACATGACACTGCACTTCAGCCTGGGCAATGGAGTAAGACTCCAACTCAAAACAACAACAACAACAAAATCTTTGTCCATAATTTACTACACTGATATGTAATTGCTCAATTTCTTTTCTTTTTGTCAGACAATGTGTCATGTTTTAAACATTTATTTTATGAGAATTATTATTGTATTCATAAGGATATTAATTTTGTCACTGAATAAGGACACATGATTAAACTAGATTTCAAGGTTATCCATCTCAGTATTCTGGCAGAAAAGCATGAAACCTAATAAGCATTGCTTACTCCAAGAGTTTCTAAAATGTTAGTATATTCATAGATATTTAAATTTAGACCAGGCTCAGTGGTGTAACCTGTAATCCCAGCACTTTGGGAGGCCTTGGTGAGTGGATTGCCTGAGGATTTGAGATCAGCACAGGTGACTTGGTGAGACCTTTTTCTACAATAAATAAAAAATTAGCCAGGTGTATCAGGGCATGTTTGTAGTTCTGGTTACTCGAAAGGCTGAAGTAGAAGGATTGCTTGAGCCCAGCAGGTTGATGCTGGGGTCACTGTGACGGCTCTGCACCCCAGCCTGGGTGACACAGTAAGGCTCCAACTCAAAAATAAGTAAATAAATAAATAACAGTAAGACTCCAACTCAAAAATAAAAAAATAAATAAATAAAATAAATAAATTTTAATGTTTGCATTGATTCTACTCTCTTTGTTCAAAAAAGTATGACTTTATCTTTAAAAATTCTGATTTTGAAGACTATCCACTAGGCTTCAGAAACAATAGAATAAAGCTGTTGTATCTTTTGCTATTCGTCTGTAGGTTGCACATGTTATAGATTATAGAATTTAATGTGTCCTGAGATATGGATAGATAGATAAAATCAAAAATTCAAAGTTATCAAGCTAAGCATCTACAACTACTTTTTCTTTTCTTTTCTTTTTTGAGTTGGAGTCTCACTCTGTCACCTGGACTGGAGTGCAGTGGCATGCTCATGGCCACCCCAGTCTCGACCTGCTGGTCTTGGGTGATCCTTTTGCCTCAGCCTTCCAAGTAGATGGAACTACGGGCATACACCACAATTCCCAGCTAACTTTTGATTAATTGTAGGGGTGAGGTCTTGCGAAGTTGCCCACACTGGATTCAACCCATGGGCTCAGGCAATCCTCCCACCTCATCCTGCCAAAGTGCTGGGATTACAGCCATAAGCCACCATGCCCAGCCTTACAACTATGTTTCTTAATAATTTTCTATATTTTCCCAGTATTTATGAGTCCTAGTATGAATTCAACCATGGGTGAAGTGATATGGTTCTTTTTTTTTTTTTTTGAGTTGGAGTCTCACTCTGTCGCCCAGACTGGAGTGCAGTGGCTGCTCCCGGCCACCGCAGCCTCGACCCGCTGGGCTCCGGCGATCCTTCCGCCTCAGCCTTCCAAGTAGCTGGAATTACAGGCATGCGCTACCACGCCTGGCTGATTTTTTGATTTATTGTAGAGATGAGGTCTCGCTGCCCAGGCGGGTCTTGAATCCGCGGGCTCAGGCAATCCACTCACCTGAGCCTCCCAAAGGCGCGGGATTACAGGCTGAGCCACCAAGCCCGGCGATGTGGTTCTTTTTAATAGTACTTTACTAGTGTTTTCCAAATTGATATGGCAGAAGCATACTGTTTTTGCAGTTTTTCATTTATTTATAGTAGAGACAAGGTCTCAATAAGGGTACCTGCACAATGAATATTTGTATGCCTAACTCTAAATTGTACCTCTCAATTTTAAAATAAAAAAATTTTAGCATTATGTTTAAAAAAAAAAAAGAACCCTGGTTTCAAACCCTTGTACTTGGTCAATTCCAGCATTCCCCTCAAGTATGGGATTCCCTGGAGGTAGGTTTCAACTAATATGGTATGTGAGTGGCCATTCCCTCCCACATGTCAGGTTGAAGTCAGGTTGGGCCCCACTGGGTGTGGAATTTGTTCCTTACAAGGGAGACTTTGTCACACAGATCACCCAGCATGAGGATAAAGGCATCCTGCTGTCTGGCTGGGCTTTGAGGATACCATGGTTATCCTCCCTCTCCAGAAGCCTTCAAATATCCACCTTCCCTGTGGACGATGATTTCACATGAATGAGCAGCTGACTATGGATCAGGGCAGCTTGCTGAGTGCTACCCTGTCTCCTTCTGGGCCATGTGGGTCACTACCCATTAAGGAAGGTCAGATGCAGGCATCACCCCACAGGGGAGGTGTGTCTCAGCACTTTCAGTGGGCTGGGCAATCCTGGTGTTGGCACCCCAGTGAGGTTGCACGATGGGCCTGTCCTAGGTTCCCACTTTCCCAGAGAAAATATGAAAAAACATAAGGGTCCATCATCCTGGATCAAAGTTGTACCATGGCAACCACTGGCACCTGATGTCCAGAAGCATGGGCAAGCATTGAGAGCAAATTTCTTTCTTTTTTAAAAAAATAACTTTATAATTTTTTTATTTTAAAGTTGAGGGGTACAATTCAAGGTTAGGCATACAAATATTCATTGTGCTTCATCCTTGTTGATGAAGCGTTCCCCCCCTTCCCCAGACAGATTTGCTCTACTGTCAATTCCACTTCCTCATTGCCTCCCCCTGTAGTTTCCCACTACTGTCAATCCTTTTCTTTTAGCATTACAGTAGTTGTTCAAGGTCCACTTATGAGGGACAACATGTGATAATTATTTGTTTCTGTGAAAGATCATTCAGTATTATAGACTATTTCAGTTATTGATGACAGCCATTCTGACTGGAGTTAGGTGATATCTCAGTGTGGTTTTAATTGGCATCTCCTTGATGACTTGTGAGGCTGAACATTTTTTTTCACGTATCAGTTGGTTGCTCATATGTCTTCTTTTGTGAACTGTCTATTTATACCTTTTGCCCACTTTGTAATGGGGGTTTTTGGGTTTTTTTTTCTTTTCAGCACATTTGAGTTCATTGTAGATCCTAGATGTTAGGCCTTTGTCAGACATGAAGTTGGCAGATATTTTTTTTTCCAGTCTGTGGGCTGCCTCCCTGCTCTCTTGATGGTTTCTTTGGCTTTGTAGAAACTTGTCAATTTCTTAAGGTCTGGAACACAAATAACAAAGAGTCCCCAGAATTACTGAACACATGCTACAAACACAGACATCAAGACATTCACAGAGAGAGTAAGAAGAATTGAGGAGAGACAAGAGGAAAATACAAAGAAATTGATCACTGAGATAACAGCAATAAAGAATACTGTGATTGAAATAAATAGTAATTAAATAAGTATGGAAGACAGAATTAGCCAATCAGACAAAGAATCTTAGACCTTGAGGACCAAAATATAGAACTAACCCAAACTGTCAAAAACATAGAAAAGAAGCTTAAAAAGACAGAACAAAGCCTTCATGGGATGAGTGATTGTTTAAAGAGGCTGAACCTAAGAGTAATTGGACTTCCTGAGGCAGAAAGAGACAAGAGACCACCCTGAAACAAGCATTCCATGAAACTATTCAAGAAAACTTCCCTCATCTCATCAGTGATGTGAAAATTCAAACACATGAGATCCAGAGAACCCCTGCAAGATAGCAAATGAGAAGACCAACTCCCAGACACATAATAATTTGCCTAAACAAAGCAGATATAAAATAAAAAATCCTAGACCCGACTTGGTGGCACAGCCTGTAATCCAAGCACTTTGAGAGGATGAGGTGAGTGGATAGCCTGAGCCCCTGGGTTCGAGACCCACCTGGGCAACTTGGCGAAACCTCATCTCTGCAATAAATAAAAAATCAGCAGGGCATGGCAGCATGCACCTGTAGTACTAGCTACTTGGAAGGCTGAGGTGGAATGATCACCAGATCCCAGCAGGGCAAGACTGTGGTGGCTGAGAGTGTGCCAATCTACTCCAGTCTGGGTGACAAAGTGAGACTCCAACTCAAAAAAAAAAAAAAGAAAAAAAGTCCTAGAGGCAGCAAGAGAAAAAGTTCAGACTACCTACTGGGAAGACCAATTAGAATAGCAGCAGATTTATCTACAAAATACTTCAGGCCAAGAGAGTTTGAAGTCCAATCTTCAAAGTTCTCAAAGATAAACAATTTCAACCAAGAATAACCTACCCAACTAAACTAAGCTTCATCAGTGAGGAAGAATTAAAATATTTTCCAGACATTCGATCACGAAGAATTCATGCTGCCTCTAGACCACCTCTGTAAGAAAGACTTGAGAAAGTATTACACAAAAGAAAAGGAAAAAAGAACAACGTTCTTCATAAGAGTGCAGGAAAAAGATTGAAAACACACATGAATCAACCCAAAAATCAAAAGAAAGGCAACAAATAAAGAGGAACAAGAACATCTCTATAAGAACCCCATGAAAGAGATCAACTCTCACATTTCAATAATTCACCTAAATGTGAATGGACTAAATACACCACTGAAAACACATAGAATGGAAAAATGGAAAAAAATATCATTAGGCAACAATGTATTGTCTCCAAGAGACTTATCTTACCCAAAAGGACCCTCACAGAATCAAAGTAAGAGGGTGGGAAGCAAAATTTCTGGTGAACAGAACACATAAGAAAGCAGGAGTCTCGATCTTAATATCAGACAAAATATCCTTTAAACCATAAAAAATTTACAATGATACAGAAGGTCACTACATAATGATTAAAGGTTCAATCCTTCAACAAGAAATACCCATCCTAAACATATATGACCCCAACATAGGAGCACGAACTTTCATAAAACAGCTTCTAGGCAAACTTAAAAAAGATACTGACTCTAACACTAACATAGCTGGGGACCTTGATACCCCATTCATCATTAGGATACAAAATTAGCAAGGAGATCCAGAACCTCATTGTGATTCTTGACCAAATGGAGCACAGGAATTTGAGACCAGCCTTGGCAAATTGGTGAGACCTTGTCTGTACAATAAATCACAAAAACTACCTGGGCATGGATCCATGTGTCTGTAGTTCCAACTTCTTGAAGGGCTGAGGGGGAAGGATCACTTCAGCCCAGCAGCTCGAAGTTGCAGTGGCCATGAACATCCCACTGCAGTCCAGCATGGGCAACAAGAGTGAGACGCCAACTAAAAAATGTACAAAGTGAAAGGAATTATAACTTTCAAATGTCTTCAATGATATTTTCAAGGTGGGAAGAAAATAATGGATTGAACTAATTGTAATATGTAACCAAACACATCCACTGTGAAGTACATTGTCATAGTGATTTCTGAACACCATTAAATTTCATTTTTAAAAATAGTTGAAATTTCTATATAGGGTAAATAACACTTTCTGGACATGGAACAGTGAGCCCTTTATTAGGTCATGTATAATAACAGGCAAGTAAAAAAGAGAATTTGTATAGTGAGATTCTGAACCAGAAGACTTTAGATATTAATGAATGAAAATTAAATATTGACAAAGAAAAAAGACTTGCTTTCAGATTTTAAATTATTTTTGTTTTGATAAGGTCATTTCTTCTTTAGTTAGGCACACATTCTCACACATAAATCCAACTTCCACTTCCCTAGTTATCTTACTCATAAAGTTTTAGAGTGATATATGTATATTTTATTCATTATAAATAAAACCAAAAGTCTGTATGTAATGTGTAGGCTGAGAGAAGAACCAATTGTATGTAAAAATATAAAATAAGATTTTAAACCATGCAGATTTCAGAAAGTCATGTATTATGATTATATTCCTGTGTAATTCTATTACAGCCCAGTAACTAAAAAAAAAAAAAAAAAAAACTTAGGAAAAAAGTTTACTAAGACATTAGTTCACAAGTTGCTCAATGATATATAATCATCATCATTTCCCTACAATCTTGTATAAGATGGCATAGGTTAAGAGTAGTGGCAGGAAAATATTTCATTTTGTGCCCTAATGTCTTTTATACATCATAAAAAATTCTCAGACAGTCACGATGGCTCAAACCTGTAATCCCAGCACTTTGAGAGGCCAAGATGAGAGGATTGCTTGAGCCCGTATGTTCAAGACCAGCCTAGGCAACTTGGTGAGACTTAATTATAACAATAAAATTAATTAGCTGGGCATGCTAGCACATACCTGTAGTTCTGGCTACTTGGACTGAGGTAGAAGGATCTCCTGAGTCCAGCGGGTCAATGCTGGGTTGGCTATGACCATGCCACTTTACTCCAGCCTTGGTGACAGAATGAGACCCCCAACTCAAAAATAAATAAATTTCCTTTATTAAAACAAATCAAGATCACATACTCTAAACGTTCAAAAGTTTGCTATATGTTATTAGTAAAAACAGATAAAAAAATTTTTGTGTGATTTCTTTTTGTACAGATGGGTTCCCAATATGTTGCCTAGGATGGCCTTGAACCTCTGGGCTCAAGCATTTTCCTACTTTGGCATCTCAAAGAGTTGGCATATACAGGCATGAGCCACCACGCTTGCCCAGATTGCAAACTTTTAAAAAGTATTACTGTACTTCTGTTAGTGTGATATACAGGAGAGTGCATGTTGCTTCAGTTTTCAAAACCGAGACTAATTATTTGCTAAATGTAAATTTGCAAGATACACCATTACAGACAGCAGTTATCTTTTCTCTGATGTCTCTCAACAGATCTCTACTTATACTTTATCAAATATACTTATATTTATCAAATAACACTTAGGACTTGTATCTGAAGATACATCAGGATATTAATGAACTGGCCTCATTTCTGTCCATATGCAATAGGCAAGGTATTAATTTCTAAAATTTGAACTTCTGTCTTTTATTTCAATGACCAAGTTTTACCCTGAGAACCTACCTCATGCAGAACTGCAATACTGCTCAACGTGAGCCATAAGGAATGTCTCCACTTAGACCTTTTAACGCATCTGCATTTCTTTTTTTTTTTCTGAGTTGGAGTCTCACTCGGCTGCCCAGACTGGAGTGCAGTGGCCGCTCCCGGCCACCGCAGCCTCGACCTGCTGGGCTCCGGTGATCCTTCCGCCTCAGCCTTCCGAGTAGCTGGAATTACAGGCGCGCACTACCACGCCCGGCTGATTTTTTGATTTATTGTAGAGATGAGGTCTCGCTGCCCAGGCGGGTCTCGAACCCGCGGGCTCAGGCAATCCACTCACCTCAGCCTCCCAAAGGCGCGGGATTACAGGCTGAGCCACCGAGCCCGGCGCATCTGCATTTCAAGTCCTTCATCATTCACAGAAAATTTGAGAAGGATGATGCTCACCTACAAGGGTTTGTCATGATTCTAATGTAGAAACAGTTGATCACATGCTTCTACCTAAACACAAGGAATGAAGGCAGGGCATCACAGGATTTGAGTTAAATAAATCATATTTGCTCTTCAGAAAACCCTCTCAAGTTCTGTCAATGCAAAAACAAAAGTATACAGGGAGTATACTTATACCTCTTGAATGAAAAAAAAATCTTCTGATCCTATTCAACATGTAAGCAGGTAATTTAGTTAGCTGATTATGCCTTGTATGGCTAGTTTTTTGACAGATATTCCTCCACTCATTATATGATACTTATGAAGTATGAATTCTCTGATGATGAAAAAAGTTGCAGTAACAGTAAAAGGATTTGCCTCATGCTCTACAATTTTTGTTTGAGTCAGAGTTTCACTCTGTACCTCGGGCTGGAGTGCAGTGGCACACTCACGGCCACCCCAACTTTGATCTGCTGGGTTCCAGCAATCCTTCCACCTCAGCATTTCAAGTAGCTGGAACTACAGGCACATGCCTCCATGCCCAACTAAATTTTTGATTTATAGTAGAGACAAGGTCTTGCTAAGTAGTCTGGACTGGTCTTGAACCCACAGGCTCAGGCAATCCACTTATCTCACAATACCAAAGTACTGGAATTACAGGCTGAGCTACTGAGCCCAGCCTCATTCTTTACATTTGCAGGGTTTCCCTTTAGTATGAATTTTCTGATGTTAAGTAAGACTTGAGTGCCACTGAAAGGCTTTCTCACATTTTTCACATTTGTAGGATTTCTCTTCAGTATGGAACGTCTTATATTGACCAAGTACTGTATAAAAGTGAAAGGGTTTGCCACATTCTTCACAATTGTAGTGTTTCTTTCCAGTATGAATACTCATATGTTCAGTACATCTTCTTTTAGTGAAAAAAGCTTTGTTACATTCTTTTTATTTTTATTTTTTTGAGTTGGAGTCTCACTCTATCGCCCAGACTGGAGTGCAGTGGCTGCTTTCGGCCACTGCAACCTCAACCTGCTGGGCTCCCGCGATCCTTCCACCTCAGCCTTCCAAATAGCCAGAATTACAGGCACGCGCTACCATGCCTGGCTGATTTTTCGATTTATTGTAGAGATGAGGTCTTGCTGCCCAGGCGGGTCTCAAATCCGCGGGCTCAGGCGATCCACTCACCTCAGCCTCCCAAAGGCGCGGGATTACAAGCTGAGCCACCGAGCCCAGCTTGCCACATTCTTTACATTTATAGGGTTTCTCTCCAGTATAGACTCTGATGTAAAAAACAATTTGAGTACCTACTGAAGCCTTTGTCACATTCTTCACATTTGTAGGGTTTCTCTCCAGTATTGATCCTCATTTGTCTAATAAATCCTGTTTTAGTCCACAACACTCTGCCACATTCTTCACATTTGTAGGGTTTCTCTCCAGAATGGATACTCATATGTTCAGTTCTTTTAGTGAAAAAGGCTTTGCCACATTCTTTACATTTGTAGGGTTTCTCTCTTATATGGACTCTCTGATGTTGACAACAACAGAATAGATACTCATATGTTCAGTGAATTTTCTTTTAGGGAAAAAGGCTTTGTCACATTCCTCAGTTTTGTAGTGTTTCCCTCCAGTATGGATCCTCATATGGCCAGTAAATCTTGAAAGCATTTAAATGATAGTACCGAAACCTACAAATTATATTATTAGTATACTGCTGTTATTTTACATTAAAGGAAAAGCAGTAAGTTATACTTTATTAGAAAAAAAGAACACTTTATGTTTCTAAATACTGCAGACAACATGAATATTATAAAATATGATATGAAACACTGATATATAAATGAACCACTGGGAATATTTGATATTAGTATACAGATTGAGGAAAGCAGATGGAAATGCAAATGAAAACTATTTACATGCAATAAACTTAAAAACATTAAATTAGGAGGCTTATCAATTATCTAATTCACTTTTTATTTAGCATGTAAATTCAAGCATGTTATTTCAGAACTTTTCAAATTAAAATTACAGACACTAGTATAATGCAAATTAAAAAGTGAAACAATATAAGACATAGTCCTAGTACTTTTTATGCTAAAAAAGACAAAATTGTAAAATGATACTTTTAAAGAAAATGGGTAACAGGGAATTCACTATATGCTTGGCAATTTTTAAAATGTTTTCTTTTGAAGATGCAGGGTACAATTCAGGGTTAGGTATACAAATGTCTATTATGCAGATACTCTTGTTGATGAGGTGTGCCCCTCCCTCCCCTGGTAGTTTCACCCAATGTCAATCCCACACCCTCCCATGGCAGCTTCCCACTACTACCAATCACTTTCTTATAGAATTATAACAGCTGAGGTCAGCATTGTTTTAAGTTCGCTTAGGAGCATTAGTTCTTTTTAAGAATTCAATGAGGAGAATAGATATATTATACTATTACACAGCAGAGATATTTAGGCAAATAGAGTTGAAGTTTGTAAGCTTAGTTTATACCTAGAAATGGAAAATTTTGAGGTAATAAAAGATGAGATTATCTTCAATTTAATGTAATGCTTTTTGCTCTGAAAAAAATTATTCAGCCAGCTCAAGCAATTTGATACCACTGGATGATGTAGCACATGCCTGTAGTCCTGGCTACTTGGAAGATTCAGATGTTAGTATCACTGGAGCCCAGCAGGTCAATGCTGGGGTGACTGTGAGTTTACCACTGCACACCAGCCTAGGTGACAGAGTGACTCCAACTCAAAAAATAGAAAATTAATCTAAATTCCTGGAGGATCATGTTTAAAACCTCCATAGAACAAGATATTATATAGCGAGCACAGTGACTCACACCTGTAATCCCAACACTTTGGGAGGTGGAGGTGAGAGGCTCTCCAGAACCCAGGGGTTTCAGATCAGCCTGGGCAACTTGGCGAGACATTGCTTCTACAATAAATCAAAATCAGTGAAGCATGTTTGCACACACCTGTGGTTCCAGCTACTTGGAAGGCTGAAACGGAAGGGTCACCAGAGCCCAGGAGGTCAAGACTATGGTAGCTGAGAGCAAGCCACTGTACTGCAGTGTGGGTGACAGAGTGAGGACTCAAGAACAGCAAAAAAATGGAATATTATATTACAGAAAGCGTGTAACATACATGCTCTTAGTGCTCTTGGGATTTTTAAACCAAATCTCAGTAACTCTACTATGTCCCTTATACAATTCTAACATGTGAGGTAAACAGATCTTTAATTTTATTTTTTGAGTCAGTCTCACCCTGTCACCCAGGCTGGAATGCAGTGGCATGCTCCTGGCCATCACAGCTTTGACCTGTTGTGCTCAGATTATCCTTCTGCCTCAGTCTTCCAAGTAGCTGAAACTACAGTCCTGTGCTACCACATCTGGCTAATTTGTTTTATTGCAGAGATGAGGTCTCGCCAAGTTGCCCAGGCTTGTCACAAACACAGGGGCTCAGGAAATCCCTTTACCTTGGCCCCCAGAACTACTGGGATTACAAGCTTGATACACTGCTTCTGCCCACAGATCTTTTTAAATGGTTGAAAATAGGTGTCCCTAGAATTGTGTTCAGAATTTCCTAAAGCTCACAAAGGAATGAAAGGGTAGTCATGTCACACTGTCCATCAAAAAGCGTGAACCTCTCACCGTGAAAGTGCTGGAAGCATAAGGAAAAGGAAGCAGAAGATGCAGGATTGAAGAGCATATGCAAAAAGAGATGTCTCTTTGTGGCAGCCAAAGATTATTGTCATTGGAGCACAGTTTCCCAACCCACATTTTAAATTGTGACTGCTTCTTTGACAGTTGGACCTCTCATCTGTGTCATCTGCACATGAATTCCCATCTACTTGAGGATATGGCTATTGTCTTCTCTCCTTTTATATTACAGGTCTGTTTTGTTTTCTCTAGAAAGGTGACCAGGTATGACCACATACCCTCCTCTTTTTCAGAAACCATAGTGGGCTCAGGAGAAAACTTCCAACTCTCAATTATCTTCCTAAGGATAGGACTGCAATAGTGATCATGTATTCAACACTTTTGCTTTTTGTGGAGGTGTGTGATGACTGGATTTTGTCACCCTTGACATGGAGCAATGAAGAAAATGATGGAGTATTGTGACTAACAGGTTAGTGTCTAAAGATGACAGGCCAGTGTCTAAAGAGAAGAAAGGCAAATTCTTGTTATAGATCCAGAATAACTGCAATACCACAAAGAGTATACTGGTTAGGCGAAACATGATGAGATATGAAAATGAAACGGTGGACAATTTTGTGAACTAAAAAAATACACAAACCTAGAGTCAACGCTTCCTGAGAACATGTTTGAAAAGCACCAGAATCTATAGCCTAGCTGATCACCATCAATCTTCCACTGTACAAAGACAGAGTTTTAATTACTGGAAAAAACAGTTGCATTTAATTTTTGTCACTCTTGAAGGAGTGCAGTGGAATGCTTGTGGTCACTGCAAACTTGACCAGCTGGGCTTAGGTGAGCCTTCAGCCCTAGCCTTCCAAGTAGCTGAAACTACAGGCACTTGCCACCACACCTGTCTAGGCAGCTGCATTTTACATCTCCAAATCTCAAGAAATAATCCCGGGGTATGTATGTGTATGTATTTGCATCTCCAAAAAACATAACCCACTTGAAGGAACAAAATAGTTCTCCAGAAATTCATCCTAAGTATCTTTGCATTGACTGGGTGCAGTGGCTCATCCTGTAATCCCAGCACTTTGGGGGTTGAGGAGAAATTATTACCTGAGCCCGGGAGTTAAAGACCAGCCTGGACAACTTGGTGAGACCTCATCTTGACAATAAAATTACAAAAGGCTAGCCAGACATTGTGTCATGTGTCTGTAGTTCCAGCTAACTGGAAGGGTGAGATGGAAGGATTGTCTAAGCCCAGCAGTTTGAGGTTGTGGTGGTTGTGAGTGTGCTGCTTCAGTCCAGCCTGGACAGCAAGAATGAGATTCCAACTCAACAACAACAACAAAAATCTATGCATTATCTGACAAATAACTCAAAGTAACCATCTTAAACATGCTTAATAAGGGAACTAGAATACAAATAGGCTGAAAAATTATGATGTATGAAGAAAATCAGAATATCAATGAAGAAATAAAAGTATACAAACTAACAGAAATGTTCATTTGTGACATTAACAACAAAGTGGGGGTAGATGTAAAAATGCAGAGTGCTTGTATGCAATTCAGGTTAACTTGTTCTGACTTTAAGATGTATTGGTATGACTTTAAGGTGCTTTACATACTATTAGAAAAAGGAATCACAATGAAAATATTTATAAAATATATGCAAAAGGCAATGAAAAAGCAATCCAGGTTTACTACAAAAATAAAAATCACAAAGGATTGCAGTAAGAGAGGAAAACAAGGGCAACATAGCCTCAGGAAACAGATAAAAAGTAAAAAAAGGTGACAGTGTCAGGCATGGTGGCCAATGTCTGTAATCCTAGCACTTTGGGATGTGGAAAGATGACCTGAGCTCAGCATGTCAAGGCTGTGGTGGCCATGAGTGTGCCACCACACTCCAACCTGGGTGACAGAACGGGACTCCCACTCAACAACAACAACAAAAAAGGGTGATAGTAAACCTTTCCCACTCAGTAATTATTTAAATGCTGGAATCACTAAAAATGGTTGATGGATACACAAAAATCAAGATCTAACAATATGCAGTCTTTAAGAGATTTACTTTGGCTCTAAAAAGTCAAGCAAGCTTAGAGTAAAAAAATGGAAAAAGATAAAGTATGTCCCCCACATACAAGCTAGTTTCATTTTGAGAACACATCCAACAAGGTTATCTTAAATACTCAGCCAACACAATTTGCTACACAACTGTGCTGTAAGAGGTGTGTAATATTTTTTACACACACAAAAAAACATACAAATCACCCAAACACAAAAATTAAAGAAGAAAAATGCTTGTGTAATTGGATATGGAAACGCATGATTGCATCTGTGAAAGTTCACAACTTGAAGGTTCATATGTAAGAGACTAACTGTATTCTATGCAAATAGTACCAAAAGAAGACAGGATTGCTACATTATATCAAAGAAAACACACAGTAGGTGAAAAATCATCACAATAAGCCAAGAATGATATAATATAAAAGGGTCACTATACTAGGAATCGATAGCTTGTAATGTTGTGAATACAACTAATATCATGGTTCCCAAATATATGGAGCAAATATTGACAAAGCAAAAACACACAGCAAACTGAAAGAATTCAGTACTCCACTTTCAATAATGAACAGAAATGCCCAATAAGAGATCAATAAGGAAACAGAGAACTACATGTGATGCTGAGGTGGGAAGATCTGAGCCCAGGAGGTCGAGGCTATAAGCCATGCTTGTGCACTCCAGCCTGAAAGACAAGAGTGAGACCACAACCTAAAAAGAATTTACAAGTTTAATATCATTGTCAATTCTACCCTCAGTGATGTAAAATTCAATGTAATTTCTATGAAAGTTCCAATGATACTCTTCTTTGCAAAAATATTTTTTGAATTTTGGATGAACTCAGTGGCTCAGCCTGTAATCCCAGCACTTTAGGAGGCTGAGGAAAATGGATTACCTGAACCTGCAGGTTAGGACCAGCCTGGGCATCCTGACGAGTCCCCATCTCTACAATAAAACTCAAAAATTAGCCGAGTATTAGAGTGCGGACCTGTAGTTCCATCTACTTGGAAGGATCACTGGAGCACAGCAGGTCGATGCTGGGGTTGTGAGCATGCCAGTGTACTCCTGCATTGTGACGGAGTGGGACTCCACCAAAAAAAGAAAGTTTTATGTTCTAAAATTTACATGAGAGCCGGCTCGGTGGCTCAGCCTGTAATCCCGCGCCTTGGGAGGCTGAGGTGAGTGGATTGCTTGAGCCCGTGGGTTCAAGACCTGTCTGGGCAACTTGGAGAGACCTCATCTCTACAATAAAATCAAAAGTTAGCCGGGCATGGTAGCATGTGCCTGTAGTTCCAGCTATTTGGAAGGCTGAGGCGGAAGGATCGCCGGAGCCCAGCAGGTCGAGGGTGCGGTGGCCGGGAGTGGCCACTGCACTCCAGTCTGGGCGACAGAGTGAGACTCCAACTCAAAAAACAAAAAAAAATTTACATGAGATCTCAAGGATTATGAATAACTAAAACAGCCTTTGCAAAGAGGATCCTGAACGGACAGGCCAAGAGTGGGAAGCCATTTTTCTTGTTCTTAAACCTGACACAATGATAAGAAAGTAGAATCTACACTTTTGGAGAAATGCACACTTTAGGTATAATTAACTTTACCAACTTTGTCTTTTCAGAAACAGACCTCCAGGTATCATAGTGGCAATCAACCTTGGCTTGAGTAAAGGGAATTTACAAGGCCTAAGATATCATGCATTGGACAAGGATTGTAAAAGTCATGAAACTTGTTTTTTTTTTTGGAGTTGGAGTCTCACTCTGTCACCCAGACTGGAGTGCAGTGGCCGCTCCCAGCCACCGCAGCCTCGCATGCTGGGCTCCGGCGATCCTTCCGCCTCAGCCTTCCAAGTAGCCAGAATTACAGGCATGTGCTACTACGCCCGGCTGATTTTTTGATTTATTGTAGAGATGAGGTCTCGCCGCCCAGGCGGGTCTCAAACCCGCGGGCTCAGGCAATCCACTCACCTCAGCCTCCCAAAGGCGCGGGATTACAGGCTGAGCCACCGAGCCCGGCAGTCATGAATTTTGTAATTACAAAAGTATCAGAGGGAGAGCAGGTGGGGATTCGGTCTTCCAGTAAATTGGACACTATCTCCAGGGAAGCCAAGGATCTCTCGAAGTTACCTACTGGGAATATCTACGAGATAAGGGGAGGTACACCCTCCATTAGGTCTAAGGAATGTCATTTGGGAAGGTGCTGGAGAATTAGAATCCTTGTCATGCCCTTCTCTAGGGGCTTTGATAATGTGGGTGAACATTAATGGGTCTCTGTGTCACAGGTTCTCCAAGACTTCCACAGGTGGTCGATAAGGAAGTCACGGCAGTCACGTGCAACATCTCAAAGAAAAGGATTTAAGTCAGGACTCTGGGAGGCTACGATGCCACACTCACCTAGAGTGTTGGATCACTCCCTGTCTGTGGGGGGTGAATTTTTCTTAAATAAATCTTTTCTTCTCTCACCTCTGTGTGTCACAATTCTTTGCAATCTACTCGGATCTCTGGGTTGCCAGCGCATCACCTCTGGCTTGCCAGCCCTGGCAGTGCTGCACCTCCCTACGTCTCTCCACTCTCACCTGGTCTGTCCATACCCTAACAGAGCCAAGGTAGAGGCATCACAATTCTTGATTTTAAAACATATTACAGGCCCGCTACAGTGGTGAATGCCTATAATCCTAGGACTCTGGGAGGCTGAGGTGAGAAGATTGCCTGAGTCCACACCTCTGCAATGAATCAAAAACAGCCAGGCATGATGACACATGTCTGTCATTCCAGCTACTTGGAATACTGAGGTGGAAGGATCTCCTAAGCCCAGCAGGTCTAGGCTGCAGTGGCTGTCAGCGTGCCACTGTACTCCAGGCTGGACAACCAAGTGAGACTCCAACTCAAAAAAAAAACCAACCCCCCCAAAAAAATCAACAAAATAATTACATTACAGAAAGACAAACTGGTACTGGAATAGAAGAACAAATAGATATTGAAACAGAATAGAAAATTTCAAAATAAACCCTTCTGCATATAATTAAATGACCTTCAAAGAGGTTGATATTAATAACATTGAGGAACAAAAACAAATTATTTAGCAAGCAATGTTGTAAAACTGGAAGTAGACAAAGGAAAATAATAAAAAGGACTCTTCCATCATACAAAAAACTAAAGTGATAAAAGACAAATGTACAAACTATAAAGATATTAGAATCAAATATAGGATGGAGATTAAGATACTGATCTTGGCAATACTTCCTTAGATCTGGCATTAAAAGCACTAGCAACCAAAAAAAGTACAATGGGACTAATGAATCAAAGTAAACAACCTTCACACAATGGGAAACATTTAGTGGAGCAAATGTGACTCCTACGGAATGAGAGAAAATATTTCCAGATTACATATTTGGTGAGTTAAACTCAGAATACATTAAAAAAAAAAAACTGCTAAAACTCAATAGAAATTGAATGACATAAATCAAAAACTGGACACAGAAAATAATATACCAAGATCTACAAATGGCCAATAAACATTGCTTTTTTAGAAAGCAGGAATTGGGGACACAGCTCACCACCTGCACGCAGAATATTTGCATACCTAACCCTGAATTGTACCATACAATTTTAAAATAAAAAAAATTTTTAAATTTTAAAATTTTAAAATAAAAAAAGTTGGAAAAAAAAAGAAATCTGACAACGTAAATTTGATCTCTGAAAAAAAAAAAAAAGCTGGGCTCAGTGGCTCAGCCTGTAATCCTGCACCTTTGGGAGGCTGAGGTGAGTGGATTGCCTGAGCCTGCGGGTTTGAGACCTGCCTGGGCAACTTGGCGAGACCTCATCTCTACAGTAAATCAAAAAATTAGCCGGGTGTGGTAGCGTGCACCTGTAGTTCCAGCTACTTGGAAGGCTGAGGCAGAAGGATTGCCGGAGCCCAGCAGGTCGAGGCTGCGGTGGCTGGGAGCGGGCACTGCACTCCAGTCTGGGCAACGGAGTGAGACTCCAACTCAAAAAAAAAAGAAACAAAGCAGGATTTTAAAAAGGACAGAAAAACTCCCGCAGTGGTAGGGGACCCGAAGGAGTTGCCCCAACAACCATTTCAAAAGATGTTCAAAGTGACAAATGCTGAGAAAAATGTAAAGCAAAAGCACGATGACATACAACCTCACAGCCATTAGGATAGCCACTATCAAACAAACAAAAACACAAGTGTTGTCAAGAATGTGGAAAAACTGGAATCCTTGTGCACTGTTCCTAAAGGGGAAAAACATGATGCAGCTACTGAAACAGATATCTGCACACTCCTGTTTATTGCAGCATTATATAAAAAAGCCAAAAGGTGAAAGCAACCTAAATGTCCCTCAATGAATAGATAGAGAAAATGTGGCATATATACAAACAACAGAATATTATTCAACCTTAAAAAAATTTTTGTTGGCCGGGCTTGGTGCAAGCAGTACTTGTAGTCCAATTTTTGCTATCTTGGCTCATGCACAAGGTAGCTTGGTTGCCACAGTGCCTGTTTTTTTATCCTGTGTCAATTCCACTGTCTCTGAAACAATAGTCTTGGATGTATCTATAGTCCCGCCAGCAGCCAAGACACCCAAACAGAGCAGGCCACCCAAAATTAGGTTGGGTGCAACTACCCTTCTGCTGGAGTCTCCCTCCGACAGATACCAAGTATCCTGAATGAGTCCCCAAAGTGTAAGAAACAAATTCACCCATCCAAAATCAAAGAATGGAGACAGAGACATGGAGTGCTGCAGAAGCAAGAATTTTTTTTTTTTTTTAGTTGGATTCTCACTCTGTTACCCAGACTGGAATGCAGTGGTACATTCGTGGCCACTGCAGACACAACCTGCTGGGCACAGGTGATGCTTCCATCTCAGCCTTCCAAGTAGCTGGAACTGCAGGCATGTGCCACCATGCCCAGCTAATTTTCTGATCTATTGTAGAGATGAGGTCTCACCAATTTGCTCAGGCTGGTCTCGAATTCATGGGCTCAGGCAATCCTCTCACCTTGGCCTCCCAAAGTGCTGGGATTATAGGTGTGAGCCACTGCACCCAGCTGAGAATTTTTTTTTTAGTTGGAGCCTCACTCTGTCTCCCAGGCTGGGTACAGCGGCATGCCCATGGCCAAACCAGTGTCCATCTGCAGGGCTCCAGAGATCCTTTGGCCTCAGTCTTCCAATAAGCTGAAACTACAGGCACAGCCTACCATGCCCGGCTAAATTTTTATTTATTGTAGAGACAAGGCCTTGCCATGATGCCCAGCTGGTCTTGAACTCTGTGGGCTCAGGAAATCCACTCGCCTAGGCCTCCCAAAGTGCTGACATTACAGGCTGAGCCACTGAGCTCAGCCAGAAATAAGACTTTAATAGCAGTCTTGCAAGTTTGGGTGTCTGGTTGGCAGGCACTGGGAATGGTTACAGCAAGCAATTTATTCCCTAGTACACCAGCCCCTGCCCCATTTCCTCATTGACTGAGTACCATAGGGTTACAATCTTACTAAAAGTCAGCTAGGTTTTTTTATTTCCCTTATTAGGTGCTAGATTCAATAATGTGTCATATCCCATCCCTAATGGTGGGTTTATGTGGTATTGGTCAGAATCTTATTCGTTTTGGCAGACTTCTTGTCAGGCTATGCTGGTGGGTGTGGGAGGGTGACTGTCCTGTTAAGGCTTTCTGATGAGTGTATCCCTCTCACAAAATCCTGCTGTCTTAGAGACCTCCCAGATACATGGACCATGTCACCTCTTCAGGCCATAAGCAATTTTGGCTGGTAGTAATACTCCACCCAGAGATATCTACTTAGTCTTGAAAATGGACCACCTTAGGTCTCAGTTCCTTACACTTGGTACACTGTGTAATTTCTGGAAGGTGAGTGAGCCCCCACAGAGAATCAGATGTGAGGCAGTAGTCTAGATGTGAACAGGCATTTTTTTCACCCTTGAGCCCGAGGAGAAATTATGGTAAGAACGGTGTATTTGCCTCTACAAGAAAAGAATTGTTCTGGTCTTTCACTTCTCTGAGGTCACGGGAGTCAGAGACCTCCCAGCTGCATGTCAGTGTGGCAGCCATGGGCTACTTGGGCCTATGGAGTTTGGAATTATCTGGTCTAAAATGAGACATACTGGAAGCTTAAGATAGTGACTGGTTTTCTTTTTCTTTTTTCTTTTGAGTTGGAATTTCACTCTGTCACCCAGACTGGAGTGTAGGCGCCACTCCCGGCCACCGCAGCCTCGACCTGCTAGGCTCCGGCGATCCTTCCGCCTCAGCCTTCTGAGTAGCCGGAATTACAGGCACGCGCTACCACACCCGGCTGATTTTTTTTTATTTATTGTAGAGATGAGGTCTCATCAAGTTGCCCAGGTGTTCTCGAACCCGCGGGCTCAGGCAATCCACTCATCTCAACCTCCCAAAGGGTGATTGATTTTCAAAGATATAGTTCCCAAAAGAAACTTCATTAACACTTTTTCTTGGGTCCATTTTTAGGTAATAATATCACTCCTTTCTTTTCCTTTTTGAAAATGTGGCTACATTTTAAGTGGCATGCATGTCTTGCATTTTCTTTGGATATTACTGTCCAAGAGAATTGCTTCCCTTTTAAAAGCCCAGTCTGCCTCCTCAGAAGACCTAGAAACGAGGAAGGCTATTAAAGGAAGTGATCCCTAGAAACATAGAATATATCTAGTTTATGGTAGCACAGCTTGCATGAGCAGCATGTTCTTTTGCCCTAAAATCATTAACAAGAAAATATTTTGGTTGACTGGGCTCTGTGGCTCAACCTGTAATCCCAGCACTTTGGGAGGTCGAGACAAGTGGATTGCCTGAGATGAGTGGATTGCCTGAGCCGACAGTTTCGAGAAAGCCCAGGCAACTTGGCAAGACCTCATCTCTGAAATAAATAAATAAATAAAAGAAAACCCTTTGGTTTTAGATACCAGTGATTACCCCAAACCCTTTAAGCATGCCCAGACTTACTAACAGCCTATCTTCCAGACATTCATATCAATATTGTTGTCAGTCACCCATTATGACTTTCAGGTATCACTCAACCATGACAACCCTGGCCCACCACCTGAGGTCATGAGATGCTGATGTCTGGAAATGTCAAGAATACAACACTCATGCAACTGCTGTGGAAACCAAAGAATGCAACTCTGGATGTTCCTTTTGGACCAGACTTCCTCCAGGTCTAACCCCCTCCATAACTTAAAGCCTTGCTTTGGAGACCTTAAATACACCTGACTTCCAGTCTACTATGCCACACTCGCTTGAGTGCTGGCCACCTTTCCATCTGTGAAAGGTGAATAAAAACTTTATTTTCAGTCCTGGCATGGTGCTCATGCCTATAGTCCCTGCACTTTGAGAGGCCAAGGTGAGAGGATGGCTGGAGCCCATGGGTCTGAGTCCAGCCTGGGCAACTTGGCGAGACCTCATCTCTACAATAAAAAAAGAAAAATTAGCCAAGCGGAGTGGTGTGTGCCTGTAGTTCTAGTTACTTGAAAGGCTGAGGCAGAATGATCACCTGAACCCAGCAGGTCAAGGCTGCAGTGGTCATAAGCATGACACTGCCCTCCAGACTGGGCGACAGAGTGAGACTCCGACTCAAAACCAAAAAACAAACAAAAACACTTTTTACTCTGCTGCAATTGTGCATAATTCCCCCAGCACCACCATGCCTCAGTTTACCCTTACAGTTATAAAATCTGAAACTTAAAATAATCGTCAGTACATTGTTTCCATTTATGAATAGCATTCCTCTATGTGCTGTGTGGATATTATTCATAAATGGATATCCTATTATAAACAATGTCAAAGCGAATGTCACCACTCATGACCAGGTGCTGGTGCCAGAAGGACTCTCAGCTTTAAAATGCTGCATGCAAAAACTTGCTCTTAGTTGGGCTCGGTGGCTCAGGCTGTAATCCCGCACTTTGGGAGGCTGAGGTGAGTGGATTGCCTGAGACTGCGGGTTCGAGACCCGCCTGGGCAACTTGGTGAGACCTCATCTCTACAATAAATCAAAAAATTAGCGGGCTTGGTAGCGCACGCCTGTAATTCCAGCTACTTGGAAAGCTGAGGCGGAAGGATCGCCAGAGCCCAGCAGGTCCAGGCTGAGGTGGCTGGGAGCGGCCACTGCACTCCACTCTGGGTGACAGAGTGAGACTCCAACTAAAAAAAAAAAAAAAAAAAAATCCTGCTTTTTGGTTGGGCTCGGTGCCTTAACCTGTAATTCCAGCGCATTGGGAGGCTGAGGCGAGTGGATTGCCTGAGCCGGCGGATTTCAGACCAATCTGGGCAACTTGGCAAGACCTCATCTCTACAATAAATAGGCAGGCGTGGTAGGGCGCGCCTGTAGTTCCCACTACTTGGAAGGCTGAGGCAGAATGATCGCCGGAGCCCAGCAGGTCGACGCTGGGGCGGCCGTGAGCATGCCACTGCACTGAAGCCTGGGAAAGACAGTGAAACGCCATCTCAAAAAAAAAACAACAAAAAACACTGCTTTTCTCGACTCAGACAGACCAAGTCTTATTACATCTCCTGTCACTCAAAGGCAGAGGGGTGGGCCCTGGAACCTTTTCCAATCAGAGGATGCCGTGGTGGGAACTACCCAATCAGATACTAGCCGGAAGAACGGAACTGGCTTCCGGGCTCTGACCGGGCTTTGACTCTCGCGCCTGCGCACAGAGCTCAGTCGTCCCCGCTGCTCTGTTTTGCCGTCCGGAAGTCCGCGGTCGGTCGGCTGCAGCCTCTGTCGCCTTGTGAACTTCAGGTCTTGGAACTTCGTAGGGAGGATGCCGGGACACCCGGAGGGCTGGAGATGGTGAGTATGTGGGCAGAAGCCAAGGGGGAAGGGAGATGGACCCGGATGACGTGCCTGCGGCGGGTTAACGTCCCGCCGGCGGCTCGGTCCCATCCTCTCCGTGCATGTGGTGCTGGGTCGTGATTGGCTTCTCGTCCCCATGGCATCCTCATCCGTGAGATCCTTTTCTGGGAAGCTTCTCTCGGTCCCACGCTCCGGGTGTACGGGGCGCCAGGGGGGAGGGGTCATGGGGAGGAACCCCCCTGCATGTGGGAGAGCTGTGGTCTTGTCCCCCGCCCCTCTCCCCTCCCCAAGGGCACACGGAGTCTCCGACACAATGGGAAGGAGTTCCCTTGGGCCAGCAGCGGATTGTGAGTCCTGAATCTCCAGCAAGGGCTGGTGGCGTGGGGGTCCCGGAGGGCCTGGGGGAAAGGTTTTGAGAAGGGACAGGGGTGATGCAGAGACCCATGAATGGTCTTCCTCATTTCCACAGCCCCTAGAGAAGGGCATGGCGGGGGTCCAAGCACTCTCGCACGTTCCTGAGTACTTGACTGAGAGTCCCCTTGTGTTCTTTTTCTTCTTTTCTTTTCTTTCTTTCTCTTTTTTTTTTGAGCTGGAGTCTCACTCTTGTCGCCCAGGCTGTAGTACAGTGGCATGCTCATGGTCACTGCAGGCTTGACCTGCTGGGCTCAGGTGATCCTTCTGCCTCAGCCACCATGCCTGACCAGAAATAAAGTGCTTTCTACCTGTTTCCTGCCCCTTTGATTTATTGGTATCAAGGGAGCAGCGGAACATCACTCAGACCAAAATGGCGGGAAGCCCACCACGTGCAGTTGCTTGGTGTGTGATGGCTAAGCAGTTGTCTTATTTGGACTGTATATGTGAAAATTGCCTGGGTCTGTATCAGGGTCATTGGCAATTTGTGTAATCAGGTCACAACCCCATTCTCCTGTGTGCAGGAGATCCAGTAAGTCGAGAGAGGGAGTTGGGGCAAGGGGCTTGACCTTGTTTAGAAGTGCCATTAAAACTGAGAAGATGGCTGGGCATGATGGCCTGTAATCCCAGAACTTTGGGAGACCAAGGCGAGTGAATTGCCTTAGCCTGCGGGTTTGAGATCAGCCTGGGCAACTTGACGAGACACCTCGTCTCTAACATAAATAAAAAATTAGCGAGACTTGGTAGCACATGCCTGGAAATTCCAGCTATTTGGAAGGAAGAGGCAGAAGGATTGCCTGAGCTCAGCAGATGGTCGTTGTGGTGGCCATGAGGATGCCACTGCACTACAGCCTGGGTGACAGTGACACTCCAATTCAAAAAAAAAAAAAAAAAACTGAGTCGATGACGTACCGGCATTCAATACACACATCTTATGTTGTATGTGCTTTTTTTTTTAATCCATGTTGGGGGAACAAAGGGGACTGAGGTTAAGAACTGCCTTGGAACTGTAGATTTTGGGCCCCATCTCCCCTTAATTGTCCCTTGCCTTATATATCTTTTTTTCTGTGGTTGTTTCTGAGTTGTATTCTTTTTTTTTTTTTTTTGAGTTGGAGTCTCACTCTGTTGCCCAGACTGGAGTGCAGTGGCCGCTTCCTGCCACTGCAGCCTGGACCTGCTGGGCTCTGGCGATCCTTCCGCCTCAGCCTTCCAAGTAGCTGGAATTACAGGCATGCACTACCACGCCTGTAGAGATGAGGTCTCGCTGCCCAGGCGGGTCTCGAACCCGCGGGCTCAGGCAATCCACTCACCTCAGCCTCCCAAAGGCGCGGGATTACAGGGTGAGCCACCGAGCCCGGCGTTCTGAGTTGTATTCTTTATAACTGGTGAAATGAGATGAGATGTTTTTGCTGAGTTCTGTGAGTATTCCATCAAAGTATTGTGCTTGAGAAGGGACTATGGGAGTCCCTGATTTTTAGGAAGTTGCTCAGAAGCATAGATGGCCCCTGGGATTTGCAACTGGCTTCTGCAGTGGGGGCAGTGTTATGGGACTGAGCCCTGAACTTGTGGAGTCTGCTAACTCTGGGTGGTAACAGACTTGAATTGTTGGACAACCACTTGGTGTTGGAGAATTGGTTGTGTCCAGCAGACTTCACACATTTGGTGTCAGAAAAAAAAATTATCACAGGCCAGAATCTTAAACTGACTCCAGGTTACTTTTGGTGAGATCTCAGAGAATTGAACATTTTCATACTGAGAGGAGTGTATGGTAGAGTGTGTGGAGCTCCCAAAATTAAGTTCCCAGCTGCTCAAATTTCCCTCTATCACTGTCTAGATTCAGTCACCCTGGGCTTTGTCTCACAGCAGGGGTGATCCTCAAGCTTGGGAATATGATGAATCTACTGAATTTGCAGTTCCTCGTGGACTGTGGGTGAAGCAGACTGCTTCCCTGAGCTACTTTCCATGTAGTTTCTTTATGAAATCTTGCTGCCCATAGTTCTGTTGTGACTTGATCCAGTGAATCACCAGAGACACAGACAGGGAGAAAGGAGAGTGTTTAATTTCTATCACCAGATTATTGGGAGATGGGTTGGATCATTGCCAATAAATCTGCTTAAAGCAACACAGTTTATTCCAGTATTTATACCCCAAATTCATAGCCCTTCATCCACCCTGGGCTCAAACCCTATGTGCAGTTTTAGCATAACCCAGAACCCTACACAGACACACCATGGATTGGCACTAGGATTGGTACCCAGATAAGATTTGCTCCAGTTTTCTGGTAGTTAGGTGAAGGTCAAAGAGGAGGTCGGAGAAGCAAACAGATAAACCAATTACCTCCATGTCACATGGCCTCCAGAAAAACAGATAAAGAAGTCAAGGTTTCTGCAGCCCAGAAATTTTTCATATTTCAACGCCATGTGGTCAATATATAAAAGGGGGCAGTGGAGGGGACTTGGCCCTCATTTGGGGCCTTCCCTTATGTTTTTGTGAGTTCTGTTGTCACTGCCTGAAGGGCCAATTGTGTACAGAAGAGTTGTGTTTTCATTATTATTATTTCTGTTGTTTTTAACTTATTAGAAGCTCTTTAGCTTCTAGTATTATTGTCCTGCAAAAGTCAGGGTTTTTGGTGAAATTGCTCATTATTAGATGTTATAAAACAGACAAGGAAGGGACTTTAGTAGATTAAAATTATCCATCCACTGGTAGTTGTGTTTCTCTTGGGCAGGTTAGGAAATACAGACCTGGCTGCACCCCAGAGGCACAAATATCAGAATCCTACCAAGGATTCATTCCTTGCTCCAGCCCTGCCCAGATCCACCCTCTTCTGAGCCTTCCCCATGTCTGTCTCCACCCTCAAATCTCCCATCACAGGAATGATCAGAAGAGGTCTGAGTTTGGGGTAGGTGCTCCCAGTGTTTCTCCGAAGCTGGTCTCAAAATTTTCTCACACCCAAAGTAGATAAATGGGAGCAAAGAACTGTGTTAGGGGTTTCCATTGCTTTCTTTTTCATTAATACCTCTGTTTCTGGAGCCAACCCACCCTGCAACCTGTTCTTCATTCCTATAGATCCAGAAATTGCTCCTCACATTAGAAAAAAGTAAAAATAAACACAACAGTGAAAAATCCCTCTTGAACTATGCTCTACCCTTCCTTTCTATATCCCTCCTATCTTTTTGTATGTAGTATTTATTTGATACACTTTTTTACAAATTGGAAATATAAATTCTTTAGAAAGTAGATAAGGGAAAAGTGAAATATTTCTATTTGATACACTTTATTTACAAATTATTGATAGAGAAACAAGAAGAAATAGTCTGGGTCCTTCAGGTAAATCCGTGAAATCAGAAGACACTTAGTACCCACGTACAAGGCTGTTAGGATTCACTCCCATACTGTGTGGTTGTCCTGCCAGGGTGACAGTGAGACCCTCACACAAGAAATAAATTAACTGGCCAGGCTTGGTAGCTCAGTCTGTAATCCCAGCACTTTGTGCAGCTGAGGCAATTGGATTGCCTGAATTTGTGGGTTTGAGACCAGTCCAGAACACTTGTCAAGACATCATCTCTACAATAAATAAAAATTAGCCAGGTGTTGTAGCATGCACCTGTAGTTCTAGCTACTTGGAAGGCTGATGATGTGAAGTGATGGCTGGAGCCCAGCTGGTTGAAGCTGGGGTAGCCGTGAGTGTGTGCCAGTGCACTCCAACCTGGGTGATGAAGTGAGACTCCAAGAAAAATACAATAATTATAAATTAACTAAATTTTTTTTTTTTTTTGGAGTCTCACTCTGTTGCCCAGACTGGAGTGCAGTGGCCGCTCCCGGCCATCGCAACCTTGACCTGCTGGGTTCCGACGATCCTTCCGCCTCAGCCTTCCAAGTAGCTGGAATTACAGGCATGCGCTACCACGCCCAGCTGATTTTATGATTTATTGTAGAGATGAGGTCTTGCTGCCCAGGCGGGTCTCGAACCCGCGGGCTCAGGCAATCCACTCACCTCAGCCTCCCAAAGGCACAGGATTACAGGCTGAGCCACCGAGCCCGGCAAATTAACTAAATTTTATTTGTAAAAAGGTTTGTTTTCAACATGTAGGTGTAATATGTCCAGATAACCTTACCTGAGAGGAAATCCCAGTGAAGGAGGGGAAGAGGAAGAAATGACTCATGTCATTGTGTCCCAGGTCAGGAACTGTGTCCACTATTTTTACTGAAATGTCATGATTTTAGAATTTGCAAACTTTTACTTCTCTATTTGTGATAGTCCTGCCTAATGAGTTCATTTCAACAGGTTTTTGTTCTTGTAGTATTCAACGAACTCTGATGAACACTTCTGTCCTACACACCACACAGCTTTAGTTGCCATGAACAGTTCTCACCATGAATTTTTACTTTACAAATGTTCCCTCGTTGCTGTAAAACATAGGAAGACATGGTTCCCCAAGATTCCTATTGGAAATGGGGTAGATCTTCAGATATTGATGAAAAATGTACTTTTTCTTTTTTTGAGCTGTAGTCTCATTTCCCTGACTGGAGGGTAGCAGCATGCTCCCAGCCACAGAGGCCTGAACCTGCTGAGCTCAGGAAATACTTCGACCTCAGCCTTCCAAGTAGCTGGAACTACAAGTACATGTACTATTAAGGATTTATCTGGATGCTCCACTAGCTAAATGCAGAACAGGGTTAATAAAATGCACATTTAAATAACTGGCAATTGGACGGGCTCGGTGGCTCAGCCTGTAATCCCAGCACTTTGGGAGGCCGAGGTGAGTGGATTGCCTGAGTCCACGGGTATGAGACGTACCTGGGCAACTTGGTGAGACCTCATCTCTACAATAAATCAGGAAAAAAAACCCCAAAAACAATTAGCTGGGCGTGGAAGTGCTTGCCTGTAGTTCCAGGTACTTGGAAGGCTGAGGCGGAAGGATTGTCAGAGCCCAGCCGGTCGAGGCTGCAGAGGCCGGTAGCAACCACTGCACTCCAGTCTGAGTGACAGAGTGAGACTCCAACTCAAAAATAAAAAGATAATAAATAAATAAATAAACAAATAAATAAATAAATAAATACATAGCGGAATAACCCAGGAAGGTATAATGAAAAATAATTAGCTGTAACTTGTTCTCCAGGATGCTAAAAACCAACAAACAAAAATTTAAATTAGAGATTTCTTGATTAAAGTGACATCTGACTTTTTTTTTTACTTGAGAATTAACGTTTTTATGAGAAATATATTCCTTGGGGATATTTACCAAAGATTATCACATTTAATCTGGAAGCTCTCTTTTTTTCTTAGATTCCTTTTGCATAGGGTTTGCTTTTAGCAATGAAGGCTCTCGTCTTTGTTTATTGGTCACATAAACATAAATCCAGGATCTGCCCCTTGGTGAATGTTTGCAGAATATTCTTACTGGGCCAGAAGCACTGATATCATTGGTGAGCTTGTTAGAAATGCAGAAAGTCAGGTCGGCCACAGTGCCTCATGCCTATCATTCCAGCACTTTAGGAGGCAGAGGCAGGAAATTCCCTTGAGCCCAAGAATTAAAGATTAGCCTAGGCAATACAGCCAGACCTAATCTCTACAAAAAAAGTCATAAAACAGCTTGACATGGTGTGTCCGAATAGTCCTAGCTACATGAGAGGCTGAGGAGTGTGGATCCTTTTATACCAGGAGGTTGAACCTTTGGTGAACTACGGGTGAAAGGGTGAAATCACCAACTAAAAACAAATTGCAGAAACTCTAGGTTTTACTTCATACCTCCTGAATCAGCGTCTGCATTTTTACAATATTCAGTTCATTGTTGTACACATTCAAACTTTAGAGTGCCATTGCTATGGCCATTGCCAGAACATCCCCACCATTGCCTTGCTAGACTCTGGTGTGGTCATGTACTATGGGGAAGTGAATCTCTTTCTAAATTACTTTGAAATAAACTATATTTTCTATCTAAAAAGAAACTTTAGAGGGATTTTCTAAGTCACTAAGTTTACCATAAGAGCAATGTATACAGCTTATCCTATTTGATTAAATATACATAAAGAATATAGAGACCTGCCTTGGTGCCCGAATTTAATAGTGTATCATTCACCTAAGTACAGCATCTATGATGGCTAACTGGATTTTATTCCATTTTCCTCCTCAGTGTTTAATATCTAAGTGATTATTATGTGTTAAAAGTTATCTTAAGCCGGGCTTGGTGGCTCAGCCTGTAATCCCACGCCTTTGGGAGGCTGAGGTGAGTGGATTGCCTGAGCCTGCGGGTTCGAGACCCGCCTGGGCAGCGAGACCTCATCTCTACAATAAATCAAAAAATCAGCCGGGTGTGATAGCGCATGCCTGTAATTCCGGCCACTCGGAAGGCTGAGGTGGAAGGATCGCTGGAGCCCAGCAGGTCGAGGCTGCGGTGGCCAGAAGCGGCCACTGCACTCCAGTCTGGGCAACAGAGTGAGACTCCAATTCAAAAAAAAAAAAAAAGTTATCTTAGTGGTTAATTCCAAGATGTCATATTAGTTAGAACCAGTTGCCTTCACTCTTGTTTAACCTAGAGGTCAATGAAGGATAATGCCCATCCCCACTTGGTAAATGTGTGTTGTTTTCAGGGGCTGTTGACATTCAGGGATGTGGCCATAGAATTCTCTCTGGAGGAGTGGAAATGCCTGGACCCTGCTCAACAGATTTTGTACAGGAATGTGATGTTAGAGAACCACAGAAACCTGGTTTCCCTGGGTGAGGAGAACCTCAACACACTGTTCCTCTTCTATACTAAGAATGTGAAGTTCTTTTTTTTTTGTAGAATGCTTTCTGGGATTTTCGCTTTATACAGATGAGTTTCAAATTCTTCCTTTCAAAGAAAACATGGTAATTATTTGGCATAGAAAAGAAAAAAAATTGAGGTGATATATTTGACGTAAACCTTTCCCTATTTTAAACTGATCTGTGTCATATAAGTGATAAGTTCAGAAATTTCGTGGCATATAATATCATTGCCCACACCTAAAAAATAATTGCTGTTATCAATTATTTATTTACACTGAGATAAGGACTCACAAATTTAACATTCCTCCTAAGTGTTTAAAGGTTCTGTTGGGCAACGGTATTTTGGGTCATTTTCAAGGATCATATTGCATAATGGTTTCTATACTGAGCACAGTACAATTTTGGTCACTGGAGAATCACAGTGAGAGTTATTTTTTTTCTACCAAAACAGGCCTTGCTGTCTCTAAGCCACACCTGATCATGTGTCTGGAACAATGGAAAGAGCCCTGGTATGTGAAGAGATACAATGTGTTAGAGAAACCCACAGGTAAGTGGGAGTGGGTGAAGCGCATGACACTTTTCAAAGAGGAAGGCAAGCCTAAAATGTGGTTTAGGAAGGGGTCTGCTCCAAAGATAATGGTTTCTGGGATGTCTGGATATCTTTCTCTTACTGCCACATAGGAACATCTAGTGTTCCATGCTGCGAAGTTCTTTGAAACCTGTACCTCCTCTTCAGTGATCTCTTTTAAAGGTTACAGTGAAAATCAAAATCCTCTTAATGGTTCATTTGGGCTGCATGATCTGACTGTTCCTCTGTTGCTTTGGGGAACATGGAAATATCTGTTTACTTTTTTGAAACTCCACAGTAAGCTTTTTTTTTTTTTTTGAGACGGATTCTCACTCTGTCACTCAGGCTGGAGTGCAGGGTCATGCTCACAACCACCGCAGCCTTGACCTGCTGGGCCCAGGCTATCCTCATCTCAGCCTTCCAAGTAGCTGGTACTACTGATACACATCTCCACTCCCAGCTATTTTTTTTTTAACTTATTGTAGAGATGAGGTCTTACCAAGTTGTCCATGCTGGTCTTAACCTGTGAGTCCTGGCAATCCTCTCACCTTGGTATCCCTAAGTGCTGGAATTATAGGCATGAGCCACCGTGCCCGACTGTAAACTATTTTTTTGTTTTTTTTTTATTGCACTCTCACTCTGCTGCCCAGGCTGGAGTGCAGTGGCATGTTCACACCCACTGCAACTTTGGCCTGCTGTGCTCAGTCAATCCTTCCACCTCAGCCATCCAAGTAGCTGGAACTGCAGGCACGTGCTACCACGCCCGGCTAATTTTTGATTTGTTGTAGGGATGAGGTCACCTAGTTGTTCAGGCTGGTCTCACACCTGTGGCTCAGGCAATCTCCTCAGCCTCCAAAAGTGCTGGGATTACAGGTGTGAGCCACCATGCCTGGTCTTTAATCTCATATTTATTGTATACAATGAAATGATTTCATATATTTGTATCTTGTGAGTCAATGAATTCAATAATGTTAGTGAAAATATATATCATCACACATAGTTGCCCTTTTAATTTTTTGTAATAAGAGTGCTTCAGGTCCACTGTTTCAGCATGTTTTTTGTTTTTTTTTTTAAGATGTGGAGTGCAATTCAGGGTTAGGTATACTAATGTTCATTATGCAGTTTCAGTACATTTTTTAAGTATTAAAGCCATTATTAGCTATAGTCACTATGTTATATATTAGATCTTTTAAAAATCATTTATCTTATAACTGAAACCTTGTATTCTTTAAACAGCATTTTCCCCACCTGAGGTCATGGTCCCATGATGGGACTTTCTCCCTTCCCTTTATGAGTGCACCCTTTTTTGATTCCACACATAAGTGAGGTCAGGCAGTATTTGCCTTTGTGTGCCTGGCTTATTTCACTTAGCGTATATCTTACAGTTTTATCCATGATGTTGAGATGGCAGGATTTTATTTTTTTTGGTGGACGAATGATATCCTATCTATATATGCACCATAGTTACTTAATTCATTCAGCATTCACAAACATTTAGGTTGTTTTGATAGCTTAACCATTGTTATAAATGCTACAGTGAACATAGGGTTGTTGATACTTTGAGATATTGATTTTATTTCCTTTGGTTATATACACAGAAAGGGGATTGCTGGATTGTATGGTGGTTTGTTTATTTATTTTTATTTTGTAAAGACTGTTCATAATGATTCTACCAATTTAAAACTCACCAACAGTGTACAGGATTTCTTTTTTTTTCACATCCTTGTCAACTTTTATCTCTCTTGGTTGATATTAGCCATCCTAACAAGTGTGAGATGATGTCTCATCAATGTGTTTATTTGCAATTGCCTGGTATTTGGTGATGTTGAGCACCATTTTAAAAATAGGTACCTGTTGGCAATTGGTCTTTATTGGAAAAATAACTTCATTCTTTCAGTCAAGTGGTTATCATTTAATTGTTTGATCTTTGATTTGTATGAGTTTTGTGAATATATTGGATTTAAACTCTTATCAGATACATGGTCTCCAAATATTTTCTCTTATCCTTAAGCCTTCTTAGTGTTATCTTTACTGTCCAGAAGTTTTTTATATTGATGCAGTTCAACTTGTTTATGCTTTCTTTTGATACTGTACTTCTGGTGTCATATAAAGAAAATCATTGCCAGAATCCTTAGTAAGAAATTTTTCTGCTGCTTAGAAGGCTGAGGGAAAAGGATTGCCTAAGCCCAGTAGGTTGAGGCTGTGGTGGCTGTAAACATGCCACTGCACTCCATTCTGGGCCACAAGAGTGAGACTCCAACTCAAAAAATAAAGTTTTGCAATCTATTAAGATACATATATATTTTTAAGTTGGGGTCTCTTTATGTCACTCAGGCTGCAGTACAAGGGCATAATCAAGACTTACCACAGCTCCTGAGCTCAGGTGATCATTCCACCTTAGCCTTTCATGTATTTGGAATTATAGGCTCTTGCTACCATCTTGGTTGATTTGTTGTTTTGTTTTGTTTGTAGAAAAAAAGTGTTGCTATGCTGTATTTCTTAGGCTGGTCTTGAACTGCTGGACTCAGGTGATTCTCCTTGTGTCAGCTTCCCAAAATGCTAAAATTTCCAGCATGAACCACACCATGTCTGGAGGATAGTGTGGATTTAAGTTAACGTAATGTCCACAAGATTTATTCTTACTGTAACTCATGAAAACAAAATTTTTTTGAAGTTGGAGTCTCACTCTGTCACCCAGACTGGAGTGCAGTGGCACATTCACAGTCATCACAGCCCCGACCTGCTGGGCTCAAGTGACATTTCCACCTCAGCCTTCTAAGTAGCTGGAACTACAGGCACGCACTACCATGCCCGGCTTATTTTTTATTATAGACATGAGGTCTCACCAGGTTGCCCAAGAGTGTCTTGAAACCCTGGGCTCAAGCAATCCTCTTATCTTAGCTTCCCAAAGTGCTTGGATTACAAGCTAAGCCATCATACTTGGCCAACAGAGTATTTTTTGTTTTTTTGTTTTTGTTTTTTGAGTTGGAGTCTCACTTCTTTGCCAAGGTTGGAGTGCAGGGGAACATTCATGGCCACCCCAGTGTTGATCTTTTGGACTCCAGCGATCCTTCTGCCTCAGCCTTCTGAGTAGCCAGAACTACCAAATGCGTGCTACCATGCCCAGCTTTTTTTATTTTATTGTAGAGATGAGATCTGTCCAAGTTGCCGGTGCTGGTCTTAAACCCATGGGCTCAGGCAATCCACTCTTCTCAATCTCCCAAAGTGCTGAAATTACAGGCTGAGCCAACGAGCCTGGGCAACAAAAATTTTTTTAAGGGTGAATAGTATTCTGTTGTATATATTCTCTCTATCTACTCATTGGGGGACATATCGGTTCCTTTCACCTTTTAGCTTTTGTACATAATGCTGCAATAAACATGAGTGTGCAGATATCTGTTTCAGGTCTGCTTTTCATACTTTGGGTATATACTCCAAATGGAAATACTGGATTCTAGGATAAACATTTTTGAGGAATTTTCATTTTACCTTTCATAATGGCTGCATCATTTTTTTTCCCCCGTAGGAACAATGCACAACGGTTCCACTTTTCCACATTCTTGACAACACTTGTGATTTTGTTTGTTTGATAGTGGTCATCCTAATGTTGTGAGGTCATATGTCATCAAACTTTCTCTTTGTATTTCTCTCAGCATTTGTCACTTTGAACATCTTTTGAAATGGTTGTTGGGGCAACACCTTCATGTCCCCTCCCATTTTCTGTCCTCTTAAATCCTGCCTTTTGTTTCCTTTTGTTTTTTTGGAATTCAAATTTAGGTTGTCAGATGTCTTTTTCTTCACCTTTACAATTTTTATTTTAAAATTGTGAGGTTAAATTCAGGGTTAGGTACACAAATATGCATTGTGCAGGTAAACATGTTGATGAGGTGTGGTTCCAATTCTTGCTTTCTAAAAAAGAAAAAAAAAAGAAATTGTTGGTCATTTGTAGATCTTGGAAGAAGTGAGTATTCTTTTCTAAGTCCATTTTTAAAATCATGTTATTCAATTTCTGTTGAATTTTAGGAATTTCAGGAATTTCTTACATATTCTTAATAGCAACTCTTATCAAATATGTAAACTTCAAATGTTTTCTCTCACTCTTTTTTTTTTTTATTTTGAGTTGGAGTCTCTGTCACCCAGGCTGGAGGGCAGTGGCATGCTCCCAGCCACCACAGCTTTGACCCGCTGGGCTCCTGTGAACCTTCTGCTTTAGCCTTCCAAGTAGCTGGAACTACAGGCGTGTGCTACCATGCCTGGCTAATTTTTGACTTATTGTAGAGATGAGGTCTTGCCAAGTTGCCCAGGTGTGTCTCAAAACTGCAGGCTCCGGCACTCCTTTCACCTCGGCCTCCCAAAGTGCTAGGATTGTATGCTGAGCCACCATGTCCAACCTTCTCTCATTCTTTAGGAGACACATTTTCTTCACTGAATGTTTCCCATTATGTGAAGATTTTTTGCTTTGATTCATTAGTCCCATTTTACTTCTTTTTGTTGCTAATGTTTTTGATGCTAGATCTAAGAAAGTATTGTCATGATCAGTGTCTGAATCTCCATCCTAGATTTCATTCTAATAACTTTCTAGTTTGTACATTTGTCTTTTATCATTTTGGATAGTTTTTGTATGATGGAAGAGTCCTTTATAATATTTTCCTTTATCTACTACCAGTTTTACAACAATCTTTGTTCAATTGTGTGGTCATATCAACCTCATCAAAAATAATTTAATTATATTCATAGGGGTTTATTTTGAAGTTTTCTATTCTGTTTCATATTTGTTGGTTCCTGTGTTTCTGAACCACATTGTTTTTTCTGTAACTTTGTAATATATATATACTTTATTTTTATTTTATTTTTTGAGTTAGAGTCGCACTCTGTCACCAAGGCTGGAGTGCTGTGGCACACTGACAGCTACCACAGCTTCGAATTACTGAGCTCATGAGATCCTTCCACCTCAGCCTTCCAAGTAGCTGTAATGACAGACATGAGCAACCATGGCTAGCTAAATTTTTGATTCATTGTAGAGACTTGGACTCAGGCAATTCTCTCACCTCATCCTCCCAGAGTGCTGGGATTATAGGCATGTATCACTGTGTCTGGTCAGTGATATATTTTAAAATCAGGACGTGTGATGCCTCTAACTTGACTCCTCTTTTCCAAGGCTATTTTGTCTATTTATAATCCTTGAGATCTTTTTTGTTTTATTTTAATTTTTCTTTTTTTTTTTTATTTATTGTAGAGACGAGGTCTCATCAAGTTACCCGGGCTGGTCTTGAACCCTCGGGCTCAGGCAATCCACTCGCCTCAGCCTCCCAAAGTGCTGGGATTACAGGCTGAGCCACCGAGTCTGACAATCCTTGAGATCTTATGAAATTTTAGAATTTAAAACTTTTTTTTTTGAGTGAAGGCCCACTCTATTGCCCATGCTGGAGTGCAGTGGCATGCTCACAGTCACCCCAGCATCAACCTGCTGTGCTCCAGCAATCCTTCCAAGTAAATGGAACTACAGGTGCACACTCCCATGCCCAGTTCATTTTTGAGTTTTACTGTAGAGGTGGGGTCTCGTCAGCATGCCCAAACTGGTTCTAAATCATGGGCTCAGGCAATCCACTTGCCTCAGCCTCCTAAAGTGCTGGGACTACAGGCTGAGCCACTGAGCCCATCCAGAATTTAAAAAACTAGTTTTGCCAAAAAAAAGTATCATTCAGTTTTCATAGAAATTGCATTGAATTTTATATAACCGTGGGTGGAATTGACAATGATATTGAACTTATAAATTCTTTTTGAGTTGTGGTCTTACTCATCTCTTTCAGGCTGGAGTGAACAAGCATGGTTTATAGCCTCGACCTCTTGGGCTCAGATCTTCCCACCTCAGCCTCACCTGTAGTCCTCTGTTTCCTTATAGATCTCTTAGTGGGCATTTCTGTTCATTATTGAAAGTGGAGTATTGAATTCTTTGAGTTTGCTGTGTGCTTTTTGCTTTGTCAATATTTGTACCATATATTTTGGAACCATGATATTAGCTGCATTCATATCATTACTAACTATCAATTCCTAGTAAATTGACCCTTTCATATTATACTGTTCTTTGCTTATTGTGACAGCTTTTCACTTACTGTATGTTTTTTCTGATATAATGTGGCAATCCTGTCTTGTTTCAGTACTATTTGTGTAGAATACAGTAAGTCTCTTAAATATGAACCTTCGAGTTGTGAGTTTTCAAAGATACAAACATGTGTTTGCATGTCCAATTACATAAGTGGTTTTTTCTTTATTTTTCAAGATTGCTTTATGTTTTGTGTTTGGGTGATTTCTTTTTTGTATGTGTGTGTGAAAAGTATTATACACCTATTATAGCATAGCTGCATAGCAAATTGTGTGAGCTGAATATTTAAGGTAACCGTGTTGGATGTGTCTTCAGAATGAAACTGACTTGTATGTGGGGACATATATCTTTTTCCATTTTCTTACTCTCAGCTTGTTTTGCTTTTTAGAGCTAAAGTAAATCTCTTAAAGACAGTATATTGCTAGATCTTGGTTTTTGTTAATCTATCATCCATTTTAAGTGATTCAGGTATTTAAAGTAATTACTGAATGAGAAAGGTTTACTCTCACCCTTTCTTTTGTTGTTGTTGTCAAGTGGGAGTCTCACTCTGTCACCAGGGTTGGAGTGCAGTGGCAAACTCATGACCACCACAGTCTTGACCTTCAGGGCTCAGGCAATCCTTCCACATCAGCCTTCAAAGTAGCTGTAAAAACAGGCACACATCACCCTGCCTGGCTAATTTTCTGATTTATTGTAGAGACCAAGTTGCCCAGTCTGGTCTCAAAACTGTGGGCTCAGGCAATCCTCTCACCTCGGCCTCCCAAAGTGCTGGGATTGTAGGCATGGGCCACAATGCATGGTACTGTCCCCCTTTTTTACTTTATCTGTTTTCTGTAGGTAAATTGCCCTTGTTTTCCTCTCTTCCCATTCTTCTTTGTGGTTTTTATTTCTGTAGTAAGGAGCTTGATTACTTTTTCACTGCCTTTTGCATACCTCTTATAAATATTTCTTTGTGATTTCTGTTGCAAATAGACAGTATGTAAAACATCTTAAAGTCATAGCAATACATCTTAATGTCAGACAAGTTAACTTCAATTGCATATGTAGTTTTAGTTCTTCATTGATATTCTGAATCTCTTCATACATCATTTTCCTAATTTTTTAGTCTATGTTCTATTTCACTTATTAAGCATGTTTAAGATAGTTACTTTGTGTTATTTGTCAGATAATGCATAGATTTTCTTGTTGTTGTTGAGTTGGTCTCACTCTTGTTGCCCAGTTTGCAGCAGCACATTCATGACCACCACAACCTCGACCTGCTGGGCTTAGGCAATCCTTCCGCCTCACCCTTTCAAGAAGCTGGAACTACAGATGCATGCCATCATGTGTGGGTAGTTTTTTTGTGATTTTATTTTTGAGATGAGGTCCTACAAGGTTGCCCAGGCTGGTCTTGAACTCCCAGGCTCAGGTAATCCTCTTGTCTCAAACCCCAAAGTGCTGGGATTACAGACTGAGCCACTACACCTAGCCAATTCAAAGATGTTTATTTTCTTAGGGTGAATTTCTGAAGAATTATTTTGTTTTTTCAACTGGACTATGTTTTTTGGAGATACTTATATATACACATACATACCATGGGATAATTTCTTGAGATTTGGAGAAGCAAAATGTAGCTGCCTAGATAGGTATGGTAGCAAGTGCCTGTGGTTTCAGCTTCTTGGAAGGCCGATGCTGAAGGATCACCTAAGACGAGCAGTTCAAGGTTGCAGTGACCAAAAACATGCCACTGCAGTCTTTTGAGGGTGAGAAAAATTAAATGCAGCTGACTTTGACAGTTATTAAAACTCTGTCTCTGTACAATGGAAAATGTGATCAGCTAGGCTATAGATTCTAGTGTTTTTCAAACATGTTCTCAGAAAGTATTGACTCTAGACTTGTGTATTTTTTGAGTTCAAGAGATTGTCCTGTGTTTCATTTTCAGATCTCATAATGTTTTGCCTCACCAGTATACTGTCTGTGGTATTGCAGTTATTCTGGTGCTATAGCAAGCATCCACCTTTCTTCTCTTTAGACACAAACTTGTCATCCACAATACTCCATCACTTCCTTCTTTGCTCCATGTCAAGTGTGACAAAATCCAGTCATCACACATCTCCAAAAAAAGCAAAAATTTTGAACACATGATCACTGTTAGACACAAGATCACCATCTTCTGAGGAAGATAACTGAGAGTTAGAAGTTTTCTCTTGAGTCCATTGTGGTTTCTAAGAAAGAGGAGGCATGTGGCCATACCTGGTTACCTTTCTGAAGGAAAAAAAAAGCCCTATAATACAAAAGGAGAGAAGACAATAGCCATATCCTCTAGTAATTGGGAATACGTATGCCGATGACACAGATGAGAGGTCCAAATGTCAAAGCAGAAGCCACAGTTTAAAATGTGCTTTGGGAATCTGTGCTCTAATGAGAATAATTTTTGGTTGCCACAGAGAGACATCTCCTTTTGCATATGCTCTTCAATCCTATATTTTCTGTTTCCTTTTCAATGTGCTTTCAGCACTTTCACCATGAGAGTTTCACGTGTTGTGGTGGATGACATGATATGACTACGCTTCCATTCCTTTGTGAGTTTTAGGAAATTCTGGACACATTTCTAGGCATTCCTATTTTCAACCATTAAAAAAAGTCAGTGGGCAGGCACAGTGTCTCAAGCTTGTAATCCCAACAGTTTTGAGGGCTTAGGTAAGGGCATTGCCTGAGCTGGTGGGAACTCAACAAGCCTTGGTGAAACTTCATCTCTACAATAAATTAAAAAAGTGCATTCATGTAGTTCCAGCTACTTGGAAGACTGAGGCAGAAGGATATCTGGAGTCCAGCAGTTCAACGCTGGGATGGCCACAAGCATGCCACTGCACTCCAGCCTGGGCAACGGAGTGAGACTGACTAAAAAAAAAAAAAACCAAAAGAAGATCTGTTTATGTCACATGTCAGAATTGTATAAGGGGGATAGTGGAGTCATTGGAATTTGGTTTAGAAATCCCAAGAGCACTAGGGGCAGGTGTGTCACATGTTTTCTGCATTATAATGTCCCTTTTTTTTGCTTTTCTTGAGTCCTCACTCCGTCACCCACACTGCAGTGCAGTGGTATGTTCTTGGCTACCATAGCCTTGAGCTGCTGGGCTCTGGTGATCCTTCCGCCTCAGCCTTCAGAGTAGCTGGAACCACAGGTATGTGCAAACATGCTCTGCTAATTTTGATTTATTGTGGAAGTAATGTGTTACCAGGTTGCCCAGGCTGATCTTAAATCCCTGGCTTCTGGAGATATTCTCACCTCCACCTTCCAAAGTGTTGGGATTACAGGTGTGAGCCACTGTGCCCAGGTATATAATATCTTGTACTATGGAAGTTTCTTTCTTTCTTTCTTTCTTTTTGAGTTGGAGTCTCACTCTGTCGCCCAGACTGGAGTGCAGTGGCCGCTCCCGGCCACCGCAGCCTCGACCTGCTGGGCTCCCGGGGATCCCTTTCCCCTCAGCCTTCCAAATAGCCGGAATTACAGGCATGCGCTACCGCACCCGACTGATTTTTTGATTTATTGTAGAGGTGAGGTCTCGCTGCCCGGGTGGGTCTCGAACTCGCGGGCTCAGGCAATCCACTCACCTCAGCCTCCCAAAGGCGCGGGATTACAGGCTGAGCCACCGAGCCCGGCCTTTTTCTCTTTTTTTTGAGTTAGAGTCTCACTCTGTCACCCATACTGAAGTGCTGTGGCCGTTCCCAGCCACCGCAGCCTTGACCTGCTGGGCTCCGGTGATCCTTCCACCTCAGCCTGCTAAGTAGCTGGAACTACAGGTGTATGCTACCATGTCCAGCTAACTTTTTGATTTTTATTGTAGAGATGAGGTCTTGCCAAGTTGCCCAGGTGGCTCTCAAACCCGTGGGCTCAGGCAACCCACTCACCTCAGCCTCCCAAAGTGTGGGATTACAGTCTGAGACACTAAGCCCGGCTGGAAGTGTCAAGCATGATCCTTCAGGAATCTAGATCAATTTTTTATTTTTTTATTTTATTTTATTTATTTATATTTGAATTGGAATCTCACACTGTCACCCAGACTGGAGTGCAGTGGCCACTCCTGGCCACAGCCTCGGCCTGCTGGGCTCCAGCGATCCTTCCAACTGAGCCTTCCAAGTAGCTGGAACTACAGGTGTGTGCTACCATGCCCAGATAATTTTTTGATTTATTGTATAGGTGAGGTCTTGCCAAGTTGCCCAGGAGGGTCTTGAACCTGCAGGCTCAGTCAATTCTCTCACCTCAGCCTCCCAAAGTGCTGGGATTACAGGCTGAGCCTCCAAGCCCAGCTAATTTTTTAGTTTTTGAGTTGGAGTCTCACCTGTGTCTAGGCTAGAGTGCTGTGGTACACTCATAGCCACCACAGCATTGACCTACTTGGCTCTAGTTATACTTCTGCTTTAGTCTCCCACGTTGCCAGGACTACAGGCACATGCCACCTCACCTGGTGGTATCACCAAGTTGCTTGGGCTGAGTGAGTAATTTTTTTCAGAGCACAAAGCATTACATTAAATAGAAGATAATCTAATCTCATATTACATTAACAGTTTTCTTTTCTTAGTATAAACTAAGGTTACAAATTTAAACTGTATTTGCCTAAATATCTCTGTTGTATTATGTATAAGGTATAATGTATCATCACCTCATTGAAGTCTTAAACTAGTGCTGCAAAGTGAATTTAAAACATTGCCAAACTTGAATATTTATAATACTATAAGAACGTGATTGATACTAGTGGAAAACTGCCAGGGGAGGGGTTGGAATTGAGAGTTGAAGGAAACTACCAGGGGAGGGAGAGGTACACCCCATTAAGGTGTGTACCTGCATAATGAACATTTGTATACGTAACACTGAATTCTATCCCACATCTTTGAAATAAAACATTTAAAATAATTGTCAAACATAGTTAATTCCCTATTGTTACCTTTTTCTTCAAAAGTATCATTTTATAATTTTGTCTTTTTTAGTATAAAAGTAATAGGATTATGTTTTATATCCTTTTATTTATTTATTTATTTATTTATTTATTTATTTATTTATTTATTTATTTTTTGAGTTGGTGTCTCACTCTGTCGCCCAGACTGGAGTGCAGTGGTCGCTCCCTGCCACTGCAGCCTCGACCCGCTGGGCTCCGGCGATCTTTCTGCCTCAGCCTTCCAAGTAACTGGAACTACAGGCACGCGCTACCACGCCCAGCTCATTTTTGATTTATTGTAGAGATGAGGTCTTGCCAAGTTGCCCAGGCGGGTCTCGAACCCATGGGCTCAGGCAATCCACTCACCTCAGCCTCCCAAAGGCATGGGATTACAGGCTGAGCCACCGAGCCCGGCTTCCTTTTATTTTTTAGTTTGCCATATAATACTTTACCTGTAATTTTAGTTTGAAAAGTTCTGAAATGCCGTACTTGAATTTAATATTAATTAAAAAGTGAATTAGATAATTGGTGAACTCCCAAATTTAATGTTTTCATGTTTAAGTTTACTGCATGTAAATAGTTTTTACTAGCTTTTCCATCTACTTTCTTCAATGTGTACGTGTATACTAGTATCAAATATTCCCAACAGTTCATTTATGTATCAGTGTTTCATATTATATTTTATAACATTCATGTTGTCTCCAGTATTTAGAAACAAAGTTTTCTTTTTTCTAATAATGGGTAATTTACTGCTTTTCCTTTTATGTAAAATAATAGCAGTATATTGTTAATAAAATTTGTAGGTTTTGGTACTATCATTTTAATGGTTATTCCTTAAAGTTTTCTCATGAAAACCTTTTATAAATAATTACAGTACATTTTATTGAAATGTTACAATGCTTTTTCCATACTTAAAGGACTTCATAGAAAAACAAGAGTCCATACTGGAGGGAAATCCTACAAATGTGAAGAATGTGACAAAGAGTTTAATTGGTATTCAAGATTTATTCAGCATCAGAGAATCCACATTGAAAAGAAACCTTACAAATGTGAAGTATGTGGCAAAGCCTTTTTCACTAAAATAAGATGTACTGAGCATGTGAGTATCCATACTGGGGAGAAACACTACAAATGTGAGGAATGTGGCAAAGCTTTTTTCACTAAAAGAAGATTAACTGAACATATGAGAATCCATACTAGAGTGAAACCCTACAAATGTGAAGAATGTGGCAAAGCTTTTTCCACTAAAGGAAGATTTTTTGAACATGTTACAATCCATACTGGAGAGAAACTCTACAAATGTGAAGAATGTAACAAAGGCTTTAGTAGGTCCTCATATTGTCTTCGACATCAGAGAATCCATACTGGAGAGAAACCCTATAAATGCAAGGAATGTGGCAAAGCCTTTTTAACTAAAGGAAGATGTACTGAACATATGAGTATCCATACTGGCGAGAAACGCTACAAATGTGCAGAATGTGACAAACACTTTCGCACTTATACAGGACTTGCTCATCATAAAAGTATCCATAATAAAGAGAAATCCTACAAATGTGAAAAATGTGACAAAGGCTTTAATTGGTACCCAAATTTTCTTCGGCATAAGAGACTCCACACTGGAGAGAAACCTTATAAATGTAAAGAATGTGGCAAAGCCTTTTTCACTAAAGAAAGATGTACTGAACATATGCGTATTCATACTGGAGAGAAACCCTATAAATGTGAAGAATGTGACAAACCTTTTCGCTCTTATACAGGACTTGCTCAACATAAAAGGATCCATAGTCAAGAGAAATCCTTCACCTGTGAAAAATGTGACAAAGCCTTTCGGTGGCACTCACATCTTACTCGACATCTGAAAATTCATACTAGAGGGAATCCCTGAAAATGTAAAAAATGAGGAATGACTTGGTGGTTCAGCCTGCAATCCCAGCACTTTGTATGCTGAGATGAGTGGATTGTTGAGCCTGTGGGTTTGAGACCAGCCCAGACTACTTGGTAGACTTTGTCTTACAATAAATCAAAAAATTAGTTGGGCATGAAAAGGTGCCTGTAGTTCTGGGTACTTGAAATGCTGAGGTGGAAGGATTGCTGGAGCCCAGCATGTCAATGCTGGGGTGGTCATGAGTGTGCCACAGCACCCCATCCTGACCTACAGAGTAAAACTTAGTCTCAAAAAATTGTAAAGCATGTGACAGAACCTTTAACTGTTACTACAACTTTTCTCAACAGATAATTCATACTTGGAAAATATCCTATAATGATTGGAAGAACATTTGTAAAAATACAAGCCGGACACAAAATAATAAATTAGCTAAATTATCTTCTTACATGTTGAATAAGATCAGATTGATTTTTCATTCAAGAGGCATAAGTATATTCCATGTATACTTTTGTTTTTGCATTGACAGAATTTTGGAGTTTTTTTGAAGAGCAAGTGATTTATGTAACACAAATCACGTGATGCTATGCCTTCATTCCTTATGTTTACATAGAAGCATTTGATCAATTGTTTGTACATTAGAACCCTGACAAACCTTCTAGGTGAGCATGATTCTTCTCAACTTTTCTGTGGATGATGCACTCTGAAATGTAAAATACATAAAGCATCTAAGTGGAGGTGTTCCTTATGGCTCATGTTGAGCAGTATTGCAAGTCTTGCATGAGGTATGTTCTCAGGGTTATACTTTTGGTTGCTGAAATAAAACAGAAACATTAGGTAGCTGGGCTCAGTGGCTCAGCCTGTAATCCCATGCCTTTGGGAGGCTGAGGTGAGTGGATTACCTGAGTCTGCGGGTTCGAGACCCGCCTGGGCAACTTGATGAGACCTCATCTCTACAATAAATCAAAAAATCAGCCGGACATGGTAGCGCATGCCTGTAGTTCCAGCTACTCAGAAGGCGGAGGTGGAAGGATCACCAGAGCCCAGCAGGTTGAGGCTGTGGTGGCTGGGAGCGACCACTGCACTCCAGTCTGGGTGAGAAGAGTGAGACTTCAACTCAAAAAAAAGAAACCTGTCTTGCCAACTGCATATGGAAAATATCCTGATGTTAAGGTATAAGTAGAGATCTTTTGACAGACATCAGAGAAAAGATAACTGCTGCCTGAAATGGTGTATCTTGTAAATTTATGTTTAGCAAATAATTAGCCTCAGTTTTGAAAACCGAAGCAAGGCGCACTCTTATGTATATCATCCTAATAGAAGTACAGAATTGCTATTTGAAAGTTTGTAATCTGGGAAAGCATGATAGCTCCTGTCAATATATTCCAACACTTTGAGAGGGTGAAGCAGGAGGATTGCTTGAGTGCAGAAGTTCAAGGCCATCCTAGGCAACATATCAGGATCCCATCTTTACAAAAAGAAATCGCACACAAAAAAGTTCATGATCTGTTTTCACTAATAACATATATGAAACATTGGAATGTTTATTTGGTTTATGTGACCCTAATTTGTTTGAATAATGAAAATTCTTTTTTTAAAAAATTGGAGTCCCATTTTGTCACCCAGGCTGGAGTGCAGTACATGCTAACGACCACACCAGCATTGACCCACTGGGCTTAATAGATCCTTCTCCCTCAGTTTTGCAAGTAGCCAGATCTACAGATATGTTCTAACTTGCCTGGCAATTTTTTTTTTTTTTTATTGTAGTGATTAGGTATTGCCAAGTTCCCTAGGCTCATCACATCTCAGCCTCCCAAAGTGCCGGGATATAGGCTTTAGCCATCTGGCCCATCTGAGAATTTTTTATAATGTTTTAAAGACTTTGGGGCACAAAATGAGATATTTTTCTGCCACTACTGTTAAACTATGCCATTTTATTCAAGATTGTAGGGAAATGATGTTGATTATATACCATTGAGTAGTAACTTATGAACTAATATTAGTCATCTTTTTTTGCAACAGTTTTATTTTTTTTTTGTAGTTATTGGGTCATAATAAAGATTACACAGGAGTATCATAATATATGACTTTTTGAAATCTGAGTGTTTTAAAATCTTATATTTTTATTTACACATTGTGCTTCTCTGTCTACACATCAGATACAGGCTTTTGGTTTTAATTATAATGAATAAAATATATATATATCCCTCTCAAAATTTATGAGTTAGTTAACTAGGGAAGAAGAGGTTGAGTTTGTGCTTGAGAATGTGTGCCTACCTAAGGTGGAAATGACCTTACTGAAACAAATAATTTTTTTTGTTTTTTTGTTTTTGAGTTGGAGTCTCACACTGCTGCCCAGACTGGAGTGCAGTGGCCACTCCTGGCCATTGCAGCCTTGTCCCACTGGGCTCCAGTGAACCCCACCTCAGCCTTCCGAGTAGCCGGAGATACAGGCATGCGCTACCATGCCCAACTGATTTTTTGATTTATTGTAGAGATGAGGTCTCGCCAAGTTGCCCGGGTGAGTCTCGAACCCGCGGGCTCAGGCAATCCACTCACCTCAGCCTCCCAATGTGCAGGATTACAGGCTGAGCCACTGAGCCCAGCTGAAACAAATAATTTTTAAAAAATTATTTATTTATTTATTTATTTATTTTTTGAGTTGGAGTCTCACTGTCACCCAGACTGGAGTGCAGTGGCCACTCCTGGCCACCGCAGCCTCGACCTGCTGGGCTCCGGCTATCCTTCCGCCTCAGCCTTCCGAGTAGCTGGAAATACAGGCACGCACTACCACGCCCGGCTAATTTTTTTTTTTTTTTTTTTATTGTAGAGATGAGGTCTCGCCTGCCCAGGTGGGTCTCGAACCCACAGGCTTAGACAATCCACTCACCTCAGCCTCCCAAAGGCGCGGGATTACAGGCTGAGCCACCAAGCCCGCTTGAAACAAATAATTTAAAACCTGAAAGCAAATCTTTTTTCTTTGCTCCACGTTGAATTTTCATTCATTAAAATCTAAAACTAATGGTTTAGAATCTCACTATAGAAATTCTCTTTTTTACTTGCCTGTTATTCACACATAACCTCATATAGGACTCACTGTTCCATGTCTAGAAAGTACTATTTGGCTACTTAGAAATTTCAAGAATTTTAAAAATAAAATTTAATGGTGTTCAGAAATCACCATGACAATGTACTTCACAGTGTATGTGTTTAGTTACATGTTAAAATTAGTACATTCCATTTTGTTCTTCACAACCTGAAAATACCATTGAAGACATTTGGGAGTTATAATTCCTTTCTTTTTAGTTGGAGTCTTACTCTTGTTGCCCAGGCTGGAATGCAATGTGATGTTCACAGTCACCACAACTTTGACCTGCTGGACTGAGTTGATCATTCCACCTCAAAGACTTTCAAATATCTGGAACTAAAGACACATGTAATCACACCCAGCTAGGTTTTGTGATTTATTGTAGAGATGACTTCTCACCAACTTGCCAAGACTGGACTCAAATCCATGGTGAAAACTTGGAGGCTATAAATCAAGAAATTTTTTGACTTTGTTTTGTCATTTAAACCAAGTGAACAAACACAAGACAATGCTAGTTGTATAATAAATACTATATAATTAGCAATAAATCTTCCTCTTACAGTAAGTTTGTGGCCCTAGGTAAGATATGGAAAATAGCCTGAGAGAAGAAATGGCAATGATTCTACATGTGAATTCTATGTAACCAGTCTACTAACACAATTTGTATATTATATGTTTTATATATTGTAATCTTAAAATAGTATATGCAGATTATTCCAGAAAGAGAAAACCAAATACTGCATGCTCACATATATATATCAGAGCTAAATACTGGGTCTCTGAAGATGTGAAGATGAGAATAGCAGACATTTGGGACTTGTGAAGGGTTAGGGTCCATTTGGGACTTGTGAAGGTGGAGAGAGGGGTGGCAAGTGTTGAAAACCTCCCAATTGTGCATCATCTTCAGTATTTGGTGATGGGTTCAACTTGAGCCTAAATCACAGCATCACATAATATACTCATGTAACAAATCTTCACAGAAACCCAGCAAATTGAAAAAAGAAAATCATAAGGAAGAAAAAAATATATTTACTATTCATTAAATTAAGATGGATCATCATTAATGTTTTCATCGTCTTCTTCCCATTGAGTAGATGAGGATGAAGAGGAAGAGGAGGGTGGTCTTGCTGTTGATGACACAGGTGGAAGAGGTGGGAGAGGCAGTCGATGTAGCTTTACAAAAACACACCTTTTTGTCAGATATTTGGTATTTTCATTTCTCTAAAAATATTTTTGTATAGTACCAATTCATATACTATTTGCTTTAGTTTGAATGCCCTTGTTATTGGAGTGTCCATGTTACAAAAGAAGTCAAGGGTCAGGCATGGTGGCTCATGCCTATATTCCCTACACTTTGGGAGGCTAAGTTTAGAGGATTGCCTTACCCTATGGGCTCAAGACCAGCCTGATCAACTTGGTGAGATCTCATCTCTATAATAAATCAAAAAATTAGACCTGTCTGGTAATGCACATCTGTACTTCCATCCACTTGGGAGGCTGTGGTAGAAGTATCACCTGCACTTATAAGTTTGAGACTGTGGAGGGTGTGAACATGTTCCTGCATTCCATCCTGGATGACAGTGAGACTCTGACAAAAAACAAACAAACAAACAAGAATATATATATAATTAGATGTAAAAGAAGTCAAAAACAATCTCCAATAATCAGAACTCTTCTGTCAACTTGCCTAATGCCAATTTGTTTTCTGCCATACTGCTGTCTTGTTGTCGCACTGTGTCACCCATGCTCAATGCAGTAGCATGCTTATGGCCATTCCAGACTCAACATGGCGGCCTTAGGAAATGTTTCTACCTTAGGCTCCTGAGTAGCTGAAATCGCAGGTATGTGTCACTATGTCCAGCTAATATTTTGAGTTATTTTATTGATTACATTTCTCCAAATTCCCAAGACTGGTCTCAACACATGGCAATCCTCTTTCCTTGGCCTCTAAAAATGCTAGGATTACAAGCATGAGCCACCATGCCCAGCGTCTTCTGTGTCTTATTTTTTTGTCACCTGGCACTAGGTTGGAAGCTCTCATCTTTTCAAATCATCTGGTAAACTCTAGTGTGGTGTCTCTTAGCTCTGGAATGTATTCAAGATACATTTTTTTTTTAAGTTGGAGTCTCTGTCATCTAGACTGGAGTGCAGTGGCCACTCTAGGCCACCGCAGCCTCGACCTGCTGGACTCCTGTGATCCTTCCACCTCAGTCTTCCAAGTAGCTGGAACTACAGGTGCACACTACCACGCCTGTCTACTTTTTTGATTTATTGTAGAGACAAGTTCTCACCAAGTTGCCCAGGTGGTTCTTGAACCTGCAGACTCAGGCAATCCACTCACCTCAGTCTTCCAAATTGCGGGATTACAGGCTGAGCCACCGAGTCCGGTTTTTTTTTTTTTTTAAACCATGAATCCAATCACTATTTATAATTTCCTTGGTTGGCTCTGGGGAGACCAACTGCTCATACAGAAGCATTAGAATCAGATGTTTTGGTAAGCAAAATCTCACAATACTTTTACTCACCATAGAAGCAGGAGGTGGTCAAAAACTAATGAATGCTACAGTGTATACCATATCTAATTTTATACTGTTATAATTTAATACTACATCTTTACATTTGTTTACACTTTTCTCAACCACTTATGGTGCCATGGTATAATCTCAAAGTGCATAAATATTAAGTTTGCCTTTGTATGTTAGATTTGTATTTTTTTTTTTTTTTTTTTTTCTGAGTTGGAGTCTCACTCGGTCGCCCAGACTGGAGTGCAGCGGCCGCTCCCGGCCACTGCAGCCTCGCCTGCTGGGCTCTGGCGATCCTTCCGCCTCAGCCTTCCGAGTAGCCGGAATTACAGGCATGCGCTACCACGCCCGGCTGATTTTTTGATTTATTGTAGAGATGAGGTCTCGCTGCCCAGGCGGGTCTCGAACCCGCGGGCTCAGGCAATCCACTCACCTCAGCCTCCCAAAGGCGCGGGATTACAGGCTGAGCCACTGAGCCCGGCTAGATTTGTATTTTTTTGTTTGTTTTTGAGATGGAATCTCAATTGCCTAGGTTGGATTACAGTGGCATGCTCACAGCCACCCCAGCATTGTCCTGCTGGGCTCCCGTGATCCTTTCACCTCAGTCCTTCAAATAGCCAGAACTACAGGCATGCACTACCATGCCCAGCTAAGTTATTTATTTATTTATTTATTGTAGAGACATAGTCTTGCCAAGTTACGTTGGCTTGTTTCAATCCTGCAGGCTCAGACAATCCATTTGCCTCAACTTCCCAAAGTGCAGGGATTAGTGGCTGAGACACTGAGTCTGGCCAGATTGGTATATGATTTATGGTAGTAAATGCCAAAATAGACTAGGATATACATAGACCTATATTTGATGTGTTCATGACATGTTATCTTGTGAGACCAACTAGCTTTGAGAAATAGATTTGACTCTGAAAAACAAAAAAACAATTAACAATACTTTAAACAAAAATGTTCACTGAAGAGCATTTGTCAGAGTCCTGTATCTGATTATAAACCACTATGAGGGGCTGAGGCTTGTGTGGAAGGTTTGAAAGTGATATCTTAAACCATTTTAAGGTTTTATAGTAGATGTTCTTTACAAAAACTTGACAGATTTGTAGGCATTACCTACTGCTCCTGAATCATTATTGAGGCAGTTCAGATTCCTGAAGCTGCTTTTTGTTTTCCCTCCATCCCCAGAGAGTCTGAGTTGAGTACTTGAAGATTTACATGTTGAAAAGTTTGTTAACTAGTAGCTCATAAAATCATGATGTCCTAGCACAAGATTACAGGCCATTGTAAATGCAGTCCTGGAGAATGGGTCATGGTGGTGCACTCCTCGTCCCACCAAAACCCTGCTGCTGAGTCCCTGCCACCATTCACAATGGGTAATGTGGAGATGGATGAGAAAGACAGGATGACTGGGCAGTGGGGACAGTGTGATGCTGGTAATGGACCTCACCTCGGCTCAGTATGGGTGACCTCAACCTCTCCATCCCTAAGCAGCTCGAAATCTTCAGCCACAACCCAGTCTCTTCAGAGCTGTAGCCTTCTCAATCCTGGGTTCGCCTGCTTCCTCAACCTTTGTAGGAATGCTGATGTCTGAGACACCACCCAGTATGATGGAATCCTCTGTTCTCTCCAGTCGGAACTCAGTCCAGATGCTTTCAGAGAAATACCTGCCTGTCCTGAACACAGTTTCAGAGTTTTGCAGAGTCACAGACTGTAGCTGCCTGAAAATGTCACCCTCACTGATGCCTTTTTTGTGAATGTGGAAGTTGAAACGTGAAGGAGAAAGTTATTGGGTCACTTGGGATCGCTAAGAGCAGAAGAAGGAAACCCCACTTTCCTGGCATGTGCTTAGTCAGTCATTTTTTCCAACCCATTCAGCAGACCTATAATCAACATGAAGCTGATGGTGGTTCACGTATTTTATGTGTGATATCAACAGAAAAAACTCAGGCCTGACTAGACAGTGTCTTAGACACATATGGTGACCAGAAACCTCAGGAACAGATGGCGTTGCATCCCTTGGGCAACAACTTTCAAGGTTAGAGGCACTTGGGGTATATTTGCAACCCATCAATTTAGCAGCTCTGCTTTTGTTTGTTTATTCCTTTTGAGTTGGAGTCTCACTCTATCACCCTGGCTTGCAGGAGTCCAGAGATTCCTGGAGGTGAGACAGATTCAGTGAGTGGGGAAGAAAGAAAGGGACTGGACTGCTGTTCAAAGTTGAGCAGAAGCCATTTATTGAATGTTAAGAGTGGGCTTTTATCCCCAATTTTTGCACAGTCAGATTCACATGCCTTTCATGTGAACACAAAACCAGGTACATGAGGGGCATCTTCCACCCACCAGATGTTCTTTAGGCATGAGGAAGAACAAACCCAAAATTGCCTTTTCTGTTCCTCATGCTTGGCTAATGTCCCTCAAATACAATGCCTTCTAAGAATACAATGTTTCTATAATCAATAACCTAAAAATCTCTTATGCACATCAACCTTAATCTATGACTAACTTATCCTAACCTATTTCATTCTATGCTAGTTCATACTAATACTAAATTAAGCAATCCTAATGAGACTTAAAGAATCACTCTTACAACCTCAGATGGCCTAATCCAGAATGTTTGGAATATTGCCCAATCCAAAGTTCATGGTGGGCACAACCTGAAGTAGGCTGACCACATTCTTTTAACAAAATGGCTACCCCAAAACTTATAAATCTATAAGCTATGTTCTAAAACTTACATTCCTAATTTCTAAAATCAAACACAAAAAGCCAGTGACCAGTACTAAGGCTATTTAATGTGACCTAGAGTTGAACTGTAGATTGTACAAAAGCCAAAACCGCAATCTGTGAAAAAATGGGAACAATGAGCTTTCAAAGTTAGCTGTGTTTGACCCAGTCTCAGAGTTTTAAGCTTGAGCTTGCAGGAGTTTTTCTGGTTGCAGTGCTCACTAGAAAAGGAGGGAGGGAATGGGGTCATCAGCTCCCAAACACATACTAGTGGTCTTGGGGGTCAATGGCCCTTCCTGATCCCTAACACTCAGTGGGCCTCCATGGCTGGCTCCCAACACTGGCTGGAGTCCATTGGCACACTCACAGCCACCAAAGACTCAACCTCTTGGGCTCAGGCAATCCTTACCTCTATCTTCCAAGTAGCCAGAACTATAGGCTAGCTACCATGCCCTGCTAGTTTTTTTTATTTATTGTAGTGATGAGGTCTCGCCAAGTTGCCTGGGCTGGTCTTGAACTCCCGGGCTCAGGCAGTCCACTAACTTTGGCTTCCCAAAGTGTTGGCATTGCAGACTGAGTCACTCAGTCTGTATCTGTGTTTTGGATGGAAGGCTTCTCACCCACAGCAGTGAGAAATGTGCCTTCCTCCTGGGGCTCATTTCTTAAATTCTATCAAGACAATGGAAACATCTGACACCACTACTGCTTTTCATGTAGCCTAATAACTGATGTCCCCGAATTTCCATGAACTCCCAGACAAGTATTTTGTTTCCTGAAGGAGCCAGCTCTCATGTTGTTATACCTAATGTCCAAAAACCTGGGCAAGTTACATGAAAATAAGACATTGTTCATATCACACATTCCAATGGGTTTTATTTGTGATTGTCAAACATGAGATGCTATGAAACAATTGAAAAGCATGGTCAAGGAAATGGGATCCTATTACTGTACTTTGTGAGAAGATTTACCACTTCATAATTAATTACATGTTAGCTCCTCAGGACCTCTGTGAAAAAAAAAATAATAAATGTGGCCTCTTTGAATATGCCAAGAATTGAAATTTTAGGGAGACAACAATGCTAGGACTCTTCATGTTAAATAGGGCCTGAGGAGACAGTTTGGTCAACTGCATGCATAACTTCTGTGTCCCTGAGTATTCTCACCCTACTCCTTTCTACCCTCTCTGCAGGTGTGGGTTTCTGTTTACACTTTCCCACAGGGCTACTATGAAGATGTTGTAACATGAGGGTACATTTTTTTTTTTTTAGTACAAGTCTCTCTCTTGTCACTTAGGTTGGGACACTCCTGGCTACCACAGACTTGACCTACTGGGCTCACGTGATCCTTCCACCTCAGCCTTCCAAGCAGCTAGAGCTACAGACACATACCACCATACCCAGCTAATTTCTTGATATGTTGTAGAGACGAGGTCTTACCAAGTTGCCCAGGTGGTCTCGAACCTGTGAGCTCAGGCTCAGCTTCCCACAGTGCTAAGATTATAGGCTTGAGTCACTGCAACCTGCTTTGAGATTCAATTGCATTTAGCAATTTGGAGTATTAGATCCTGAACACTCCTCACTGAGATTCTTTGTTATCAAGTACAGGTAATCCTCACTCTTTTCAGCTGTACTTTCTCTGTCTTAATTATTGCTCTCAGCTTTCTCTTACTGGTTTGTGTTGTACGCTAGTATACAGTGTAAACATTGATGAAAATAAAATTTGCCCTCCTACCAAAAGGTTACAATATTTTTTTAAAATAAAAAATAAAGCCAGGCTTAGTGGCTCAGCCTGTAATCCCGTGCCTTGAGAGGCTGAGGTGAGTGGATTGCCTGAGCCCGCGGGTTCGAGACCAACCTGGGCAGACGAGACCTCATCTCTACAATAAAATCAAAAAATTAGCCGGGCATGGTAGCACACACCTGTAGTTCCAGCTACTTGGAAGGCTGAGGTGGATCATCAGAGTCCAGGAGGTCGAGGCTGCAGTGGCCAGGAGCGGCCACTGCACTCCAGTCTGGGCGACTGAATGAGACTCCAACTAAAAAAAAAAATACACTTGTTGTTAAAATAAGTCAAATCATACAGAACTCGTTTTGTTTTTGTAGTAGGAATCTCTCCCAGGTGGAGGGCAGTGGTACACTCCCTGCCACCGCAGCCTTGACCTGCTGTGCTCAGGAGATCCTTCCACCTCAGCCTTTCAAGTAACTGAAACTATAAGTACAGGCCACCATGTCTGGCTAGTTTTTTTTAATTTATTGTGGAGATGGTGTTATGCCACGTTTCCCATCCTGTTTTGTAGCAGATATATTTTACATATTCATAATAATATAGTATTAACAGTATTAACTCTAAGTATGTGATGATATGTGATAGATGCCTATTGTTTTTGTTTTTGTTTTGAGTTGGAGTCTCACTCTGTCGCCCAGACTGGAGTGCAGTGACCGCTCCCTGCCACCGCAGCCTCGCCTGCTGGGCTCCGGCGATCCTTCCGCCTCAGCCTTCCAAGTTTCCGGAATTACAGGCATGCGCTACCACGCCCAGCTGATTTTTTGATTTATTGTAGAGATGAGGTCTCGCTGTCCAGGCGGGTCTCGAACCCGCGGGCTCAGGCAATCCACTCACCTCAGCCTCCCAAAGGCGCGGGATTACAGGCTGAGCCACTGAGCCCGGCTTGATAGATGCCTATTGTAATCCTTGGATCAGGCACTGAAAATGCAGAGAGGACTTTTTTTTTTTTTCAGCTGCAGTCTCACTCTTGCCCAGCCTGGAGTCCAGTGGCATGCTCCTGGCCAGTGCAGCCTCAACTTACTGGGCTCCGGCAAACCTTCCTTAGCCTTCCAAGGAGCTGGAACTACAGGCATGCGCTACCATGCACAGCTAGTTTTTTTATTTATTGTAGAGATGAGGTCTCGCCAAGTAGCCCAGGTGCGTCTTGAACCTGCTGGCTTAGGCAACCCAGTTGCCTCGGACTCCCAAAGTGCTGGGATTACAGGCTGAGCCACCAAGCATGGCCAAAAGAGAGGACTTCTAAATCCTAATACAAGAATTGTACTTAATACAAAATGTATTTTTCAAGCATATGCATAGACCCTTTAGGTCTTATAGCCCAAACAGAAATTACCCAAATATCCACAGGGAAATAGATGAACACATTGTAGATCTTTTATGCAACAGAACCCTAACCCAGTGAGTCTCAGAAGCATTGAGCTGAGTGACTCAATGAGACGTAGAATAAGACATTGTATAATTTCAGGTAAAAATGATCCTATGATTTAAAAAAAAGATCCCAGCATTGTGCTGTCTGTGAAAGAAAAAAAATTGCCTGCCAAGAAACAGCTGCTTTCTGGGAATTGTGGAAATATATTTTTAATGGGAATATTTTATGGGTTTATGTGTTTGTAAAATTGTGAGATAAAATATGAGCATTTTGGTGTCATTGCTTCGTGTCTGATCTTTAGAAGTTGAGTGGGTATCCATAAGGAAGAAGATGAGTCTGGCATGGTGACTCAGGCCTGGAATCCAAGCACTTAGGGAGACCGAGGTAAGAGGATTGCCGGAGTCCATGGGTTCAAGACTAACTCAGACAACTTGGAGAGACCTCATCTCTACAATAAATTAAAAAAAGAAAATTAGTTGAGAATGGTGACAGGTGTCTGTACTTCCAGATACTTGGAAGACTGAGATGGAAGGATCACCTGAGCCTAGCAGGTGGCCATGAGCATGCTATTGCACTCCAACCTGGGCAACAGTGAGACTCAAATTCAAAAAAAATTTAGTTTAATTTATAAAAAGTAGATGTAAGGCAGTGGTCTATTTCTGCCTGTAACTCCTGCTTTCTCTCAGGCATCTTCTTCCAATCTTTGGTCCTTGGAAGAAATGATGGTATGGAGCAGGTATTCCTTTTGTCTCTGGCAGAAAAGAATGGTTTGGCCCTTCACATCTGATATCAGAGGAGTAGGAGACCTCCCAACTGTACGTTAATGTGGCAGCCATAGACACCTTGGGCCTACTGAGTAGCTTGAAATAAGCTGGTCTAGATGGAGACATATTGGAAGTTTAATATTCAGAGATTTTAAGGGCAGCCTGTTGGGGTCCTATCCCACTGTGGGAGCTTTACTGTCCTCATTAAATCATGCATTCTAAAATATATATATGTATATATGTATACATACACGTGTATATATGTAGCTATTTTTTTTTTCTGTTTTCTTTTTTTTTTTTTTGAGTTGGAGTCTCACTCTGTCACCCAGACTGGAGTGCAGTGGCCGCACCCGGTCACCGCAGCCTTGACCTGCTGGGTTCCGGCGATCCTTCCGCCTCAGCCTTCCGAGTAGCTGGATCTACAGGCGTGCGCTACCACACCCGGCTAATTTTTAATTTATTGTAGAGATGAGGTCTCGCCAAGTTGCCCAAGAGGGTCTCGAACCCGTGGCCTCGGAATCCACTCACCTCAGCCTCCCAAAGGCGCGGGATTACAGGCTAAGCCACCGAGCCCGGCTAGCTATTTTCAAATATATAGTTTCCAGTAGAAACTTCATTAATAATTTTTCTTGATTATATGTCAAGATGATACTATTTTGAGTATGTTGGATTAAGTAAATATTTCACAATTCATTTCACTTATTTTCCTTTTTTACTAGAACATTTTGTTTTGTTTTGTTTTGAGTTGGAGTCTCACTCTGTCGCCCAGACTGGAGTGCAGTGGCCGCTCCCGGCCACCGCAGCCTCCACCTGCTGGGCTCCGGCGATCCTTCCGCCTCAGCCTTCCAAGTAGCCGGAATTACAGGCATGCGCTACCATGCCCGACTGATTTTTCAATTTATTGTAGAGATGAGGTCTTGCTGCCCAGGCGGGTCTCGAACCCGCGGGCTCAGGCAATCCACTCACCTCAGCCTCCCAAAGGCGCGGGTTTACAGGCTGAGCCACCAAGCCCGACTTTACTACAACATTTTAAATGACAGAAGAATGCCATTTTCTTTCCTTTTTTTTTGAGTTGGAGTCTCACTCTGTCACCCAGACTGGAGTGCAGCAGCCGCTCCCGGCCACCGCAACCTCGACCTGCTGGGCTCCAGCGATCCTTCTGCCTCAGCCTTCCAAGTAGCCGGTTTTACAGGCCCGGCTGATTTTTTGATTTACTGTAGAGATGAGGTCTCGCTGCCCAGGCGGGTCTCGAATCTGCGGGCTCAGGCAATCCACTCACCTCAGCCTCCCAAAGGTGCGGGATTACAGCCTCAGCCACCGAGTCCAGCCCATTTTCTTTCAATTGAACATTGCTGTCAGAGAGAACTGCCTCTTTTTTAAAAACTTATTTTTTATTTTAAAAATGTGGGGTACAGTTAAGGTTAGGTATACAAATTTACATTGTTCAGGCAAACTTGTTGATAAGGGGTGTCCCCCCATCCCCAGACAGATATTGTCTACCATTAATCCCACCACTCTTGCCCTCCCTGTCCCCTCCCATAGATTCCCACAACTGTTGATCCTTTACTTGTAGTATTACAGTAGTTGTTCAAGGTCTACTTATGAGTGAGAACATGTGATACTCAGATCTTTTTTTCTGTAAGAGATCATTCAGTATTATAGACTCTAGTTCCATCCAGGTTGCTGCGAAATTAATGATTTTGTGTTTTTTTAGACGTGCGTAGTATTCCCTCATATATATGTACCACATTTTAAAAATATAATTCTCTTTTGATGGACAGCATGGTTGGTTCCAGGTTTTTGCTATTGTGAACAATGCTGTGATAAACATATATGTGCAGGTATCTTTTTGATAGAGCGATTTGAGTTCTTCAGGGCATATTCCCAGTAGGTGGCTTGCAGGGTCATATGGGAGGTTGATATTTAAAGATTTTAGGAATCGCCACACTACTTTCCACAGAGGTTGCACTAGTTTACACTCCCACCAACAGTATAGAAGTGTTCCCTTTTCACCACATCCTTTCCAGCATATGTTATTTTTTGAGTTATTGATAATGGCCATTCTGATTTGAGTTAGGTTGTATCTCAGTGTAGTTTTAATTTGCATCTCATTGATGATTAGTGAGGTTGAACATTTCTTCATGTGTCTGTTGGCTACTCGTATGTCTTTTGTGAAGTGTCTGTTCATATCTTTTGCCCACTTTGTAATGTTTTTATTTTATTTCTTTTCAGTACATTTGAGTTCTTTGTAGATCCAAGATATTAGGACTCTGTCAGACATGAAACTGGCAAATACTTTTTCCCCATCTGTGGCCTGTCTTGGCTTTGCAGAAGATTGTCAGTTTAATGAGGTCCCACTTGTCTGTCTTATCTTTTATGGCCCATGCATTTCAGGTTTTGTTCAGGAATTGGATGCGAGTTCCAGTTGCCATAAGGGTGTGTCCTGCATTTTCTAAGGTTCTTATGGTTTGAGGTTTTACATTTAGGTCTCTGATCCATTTAGAGTTAATTTTTGTGTATGGTGATAGATAGAGGTCTTGTTTGAATCTTCTGCATGTGGTCAGCCAGTTTTCCCAGCACCATTTACTGAATAGGTTCTCCTCTCCTCAGTGGTAGGTGGTGTAGGCTTTGTCGAAGATGAATTGGTTGAGAAATTGAGGCTTTACTTCTGGAATCTCAATTCTATTCCATTGGTCTATATAGACCAACTGCCTCTCTTTTTAAAGCTCAGGCTGCCTTCTCATAAGATCAAAGACCTGAATGGTCATGAAATCTGAAATGTAACATAATTGTCTGTATATTGTTTCCATTTGTTAATAACATATACTTGTATGAACTGTATAAATAAATAGATACATACATACATACATATTTTTTGGTTTATTGTAGGAACGGGGTTTCACCAAGTTGCCCAGGTTGGTCTCATACCCCTGGACTCATCCAATGCTCTCAGCTCTGCCTCCAAAAGTGCTGAATTTACAGGTTGGAGCTACCATGCCTGTCTGAGCTGTATAAATATTATTCATCAATGGAAATATTATTACAAACAGTGTTATAAATGAATGGCCTCCATCATGACCAGGTGCTGGTGGAGGGTGGAGTGTCAGTCTCAAAATGCGGCATGCAAAATCCTGACTTTCTTTCCTTAGGCAGCCCTCATCTGACCACTGCTTCTGTTACTCAAGCCCAGAGGGGTGGAACCTGGAACCTGGAACCTGATCCAGTCATAGGACACTGAGGTCTGAGCCACCGAGTCAGGTGCCAGCTGGAAGTGAGGAGTCAGCTTCCAGGCTCCGACCCAGCCTTTGTCACCCTCACTTGCAGTCCCAACTTGGAGGAGAACTTGACCACGTCTTTTTTCCTTTCAGCTGGACCTGTGGAGCTCCCCCCAGGAAGGTCTGAGGCTTGTTTGAGTGTCCCAGCACCCAAGCCTCTGTAAGAATTCCCCAGCATAAAGACCCTCCCCAAGGGAGACACTTTTTGTGTGTGTTTTTGAGTTGGGGTCTCACTCCATCACCTAGGCTGGAGTGGAGTGGCACAATCACGACCACCCTAGCATCAACTTGCTGGACTCCAGCGATCCTTTCACTTCAGCCTTCTAAGTTGTGAGAACTATAGGTGCACGATACCACACCCAGCTAATATTTGATCTGTTGTGGTGATGAGGTCTCACCAAGTTGCCTGGGCAGGTTTCAAACCCATGGGCTTAGGCAGTTCACTCGCCCTGTCCTAGCAAATTGTTGGGATTACCAAGTGAGCCACTGAGCCTGTCCATGGGAGACAGGCTTTTCTTCCCAGCCCACCAGAGACACATGAGGCAGCATCCCTCAAACACAAAGTATACTCTTGCCCACCGTCACCTGGTTGTGCTGATCTCAAAGCTGAGACCTGACTGCATGAGGAGGGATTCCAAAGTGTTCAGGGAAGCAGACAGCTTTCTGGAGGCTTGGAGTCTCAGTGTGTGGTCAGCCTGGCCTTAACTCAGAAGAGACCTTGGGTTGTTGAATGATTTATGTGTTGAAATTTGCTCCTGCTAGGACTTCTAAAACTATGTTGAAAAGGAGGGATGAGAGTGGGCATCCTTCTCTTCTTCCAGTTTTCAGGGGAAATAGTGCCAATTTCTGTGTGTTTGGCAGTATGCTGGCTGTGGATTTCTCATGATGGCTCTTAGTATTTTGAGGCAGCTATGCCTGGATGTTCAGGGGTTTTTATCAAGAAGGGGTGCTGGATTATATCAATAGTTTTTTCTGCATCAGGGATATAATTATGTGGCTTTTGTGTTTACATTGTTGATGTATTTAATTACATTTATGGTCTTATGAATGTTGAACCAGCCTTGCATCCTGGGGATAAATCCTACATGGTTGTGGTGGATATGAGATGTGTTGTTGGATCCAGTTTGCTAGGATCTTGTTGAGAATTTTAGCATTTATGTCCATCAGGGATATTGGCCTGTAGTGCTCTTTCTTTGTTTGGTCTTTACCTGGCTTGGGTGTCAATGTAATGGTACCTTCATAAAATGATTTGGGGAGAGTTCCGTCTTTCTCAATTGCCTGGAATACTTTCAATAGGATTGGTGTCATTTCCTCCATGTATGTTTTGTAGAATTCTGCTGGAAAGCCATCTGGACCAGGACCTTTTTCTTTTTTGGTAGTTTTCTTATGATATGGTCAATTTTCTGGATTATTATTGGTCTATTTAGGGTCTTGATTTCTTCTTGTTTCAACCTAAGGAGGTTGTGTGATGTCAGAAAATCCTCCATTTCCTTTAGGTTTTCAAGTTTGTTTCCATACAAGTGTACATATTAGTCTCTGATAGTCTTTTGTATTTCTTCAGGGTCAGATGTGACTTCATCTTTCCTGTCTCTGATTGTGTTTATTTGGAGTTTTTCTTTGTCAGTCTATCTACGGGACCACCAATCTTGTTTATCCTTTCAAAGAGCCAGCTTTTTGTTTCATTGATTTTTTTTTTTTTTTTGTATTTTTCTTTATGTTCTATGTCCCGGATTTGGGCTTTTATTCTGGCGATCTGAATTCTTCTGCTGAAGTTAGGGTTTTGATGGTCTTGCTTTTCTAGCTTCATTGGATACTTTGTTAGGCAGTTAACATGTGACCTTTCCATTTTCTTCATGTGAATTCACCTCTTACTATTGCTTTCATGGCATCCCAGAGAGTTTGTTAAGATGTTTCTTCATTTTCATTTATTTCCAGATATGTTTTAATCTCTCTTCTGATTTTCATGTTGACCCAGGAGTTGCTTAGCATCATGCTTTTTAATGCACATGTCTTTGTGGGTTTTGGGGGAACTTTGTTGGTGTTGATATTGATTTTTATTCTACTGTGGTCTGAGAAGGTGCAGGACATAATTCAGTCTTATGAAATTTGTTTATGCTTGCTTTATGGCCAAAGATTTGGTCAATTGTAGAGTATGTTCCATGTGGTTCTGAGTAGAATGTATACACTATGGTCATTGGGAGGAGTATTCTGTAGGTATCAATTAAGTTTATTTGGTCAAGAGTCACATTGAGGTTCTGGATCTCCTTGCTGATTTTTTTGTCCTGATGACCTGTCCAGGGTTGTGAGTGGGGTATTAAAGTCCCCAGCTATAATAGCGTTAGAGTCAATATCGTTTTAAAATTTGCCTAGAAGCTGCTTTATGAAAGTTGATGCTCCTATGTCGGGTGCATATATGTTTTGCATGGATACTTTTTGTTGATGAATTGAACTTTTTATCATTATGCAGTGACCTTTTACATCATCTTTTAAAATTTTGATAGCTTAAAGGGTATTTTGTCTGATATTAATATCAAGGTTTCTGCTTTATTTATGTTTCATTTGCCTGAAATGTTGCTTCCCATCCTCTTATTTTGAGTCTGTGAGGGTCCTTTCTGGTAAGTTGAGTTTCGTGGAGACTTATATTGCTATTTGATGATATTTTATCCATTTTGCCATTCTATATCTTTTCAGTGGTGTATTTAATCCATTCACATTCAAGCTAATTATTGAAATGTGAGAATTTATCCCTGTCATGGGGTTCTTATAGAGTTATTGTTGTTCCTGTTTGTTTGTTGCTTTTCTTTTGAATTTTTGCTTCATTCATGTGTGCTTTCAGTCTTTTTCCTGCACTGTTGTGAAGAACGTTGCTGTTCTTTTTTCCTTTTCTTCTGTGTTTAATACTTTCTTAAGTGTTTCTTGTAGAGGTGGTCTAGAGGTAGCATACCTTCTTAGGGATTGATTGTCTGGAAAAGATTTTATTTACATTCTTTTTTTTTTTTTTAGTTGGAGTCTCACTCTGTCGCCCAGACTGCAGTGCAGTGGCTGCTCCCAGCCACTGTAGCCTTGACCTGCTGGGCTCCAGCGATCCTTCCACCTTAGCCTTCCAAGTAGCCAGAATTACAGGCACGCGCTACCACGCCCAGCTGAGTTTTTGATTTATTGTAGAGATGAGGTCTTGCTGCCCAGGCGAGTCTCAAACCCGCGGGCTCAGGCAATCCACTCACCTCAGCCTCCCAAAGGCATGGGATTACAGGCTGAGCCACTGAGCCTGACTTGGAAAAGATTTTAATTCTCCCTCACTGATGAAGCTTAGCTTAGCTGGGTAGGTTATTATTGCTTTAAACTGTTTATCTTTGAGGACGTTGAAGATTGGGTTCCAAGATCTTCTAGCTTGATGTATTTCTGTAGATAAATTTTTTGCTATTCTAATTGGTCTTCCCCAGTAGGTAGTCTGACCTTTTTCTCTTTCTGCAAGTGAGCAAAAACAATGAATAGACAGTTATCAAAAGAAGACATACGAGCAGCCAACAGATACATGAAAAAATTTCAGCCTCACTAGTCATCAAGGAGATGCAAATTAAAACTACACTGAGATACCACCTAAGTCCAGTCAGAATGGCCATCATTAGTAGCTCAAAAAATAACAGATGCTGGAGAGGATGTGGCAAAAAGGGAACACTTCTACACTGTTGAGAGTGTAAACTAGTATAGCCTCTGTGGAAAGCAGTGTGGCAATTCCTAAAAGTTCTAAAAATCGACCTTCCATATGACCCTGCAATCCCCCTACTAGGAATATACCCAGAAGAACTCAAATCCCTCTATAAAAAATATACCTGCACACATATGTTTATCGCAGCATTGTTCATAACAGCAAGAACATGGAACCAACCATGCTGCCCATCAAAAGATGACTGGATTAAAAAAACTGTTACATATACACAATGGCATATTACGCAGCCATAAAGAACAAAATCATGAACTTCACAGCAGCCTGGATGGAATTAATGTCTATATTACTGAGTGATCTTTCACAGAAATAATGAACTGAGTATCACATGTTCTCACTCATGGACCTTGAACAACTACCATAATACTAAAAGAAAAGGATTAACAGTAGTGGAAAACTACAGGGGTAGGGGCTGGGGAGGTAAATTAACAGTAGTGGAAATCTGCCAGGGGAAGGAGGGGCACACCTCATCAACAAGGGTACCTGCACATTGACTCTGGCATCATTCCACCTCCAACCTCCAAGAAGGTGGAACTACAGGTGCAGGTTACCATGCTTGACTGTCTCTAATATTCTGATCACCAAAATAATCATCTCGATATTTGGACTTCTAAAATCTCTGTGCACTCCTCTCCTCTGTTACCGTTTCCTTTTATCCAGGAGCACTTCAGAGGCTCATTCCTTAAGTACTTGGGGGTGGTATAGACCAGTGTGTCTAGCATGTCAGTGGTGGATGTGACCTTCCCCAACAGGCCAACTGGCCATGTTCATCATGGTGAGAAATCTCTCCATATTCTGCATGTCATACTCTTTGCTGATGTCTGACTTTGGCATGCCATTTTTATTTTTGAGTTGGAGTCTCATTCCATAACTCAGGCTGTTGTTCAGTGGCCTGATCATGGCCACTGCAGCCAAAATCTGCTGGGCTCAGGCAATCCTTCTTCCTAATCCTTCCAAGTAACTGGAACTATCATGACATTCTACCACACCTGGCTAATTTCTTGATTTATTGTAGAGATGAGGTCTCAACAAGCTGCTCCGGTTGGTCTCGAAGCCCTGAACTTAAGCAATCCTCCTGCCTCAGCCTCAAAGAATGCTGGGATTACAGGCTTGGGCCACAATGCCCAGCCAGCATACCATCTTTTAAAGGCAATTTTGCACCATGAGCTTAAACAGGTAGGTAATACTCTAGGCCTGAGTGGTGAATCTGAAGGTCATTCTTCAATTTCCTGCAGGTCTTCAGTATTCGTGAAACTCTTGTGAACCAAGACCCTGGTAAAACACTGAATGGCCTGGTCCAGATTTTTTACTTGTTTCTCATACTTTCCTTTGGTTTTGCCTGTTTTAGGTATTGGAACCAAGTGAGGTTGCCATCTTGAGAGTGTCTGGAAGCAGTGGTATTTGTTAGGTGGAAAAAAGGACCACCACAGTTCCATTAGGCCCAGTTCCTTCTAAATGCCCCTGTCCTTGGGCAACTGATTTTAATGGTATGAGAGTCCCCTTTCTTGGCACAAGTTGAAACATGTTTCCTAGGAATCCCCATTCTTGAGGGGAATGCTGGACTTTCTGGTTTTTTCAAGGACTCTCCTGAAAAGGATAAAGAAAACATGAGACCAGGTGTGGTGGCTCAAGCCTTAATTCCAGCACTTTGGGAGGCTGAGGCAAGAGGATTACCTGAGTATGGGGCTTTGAGACTGGCCTGGGCAACTTGGTCGTCATCTCTACAATAAATCAAAAAATAGGCTGGGAGTAGTTGGACTTGACTGTAGTTCTAACTACTTGGAAGACTGAGACAAAAGGATCACCTGAGCCCAGCAGGTCAAGGCTGCATTGGCCCTGAGTGTGCCATTGCATTCCAGCTGGTGACAGAGTGAGACTCTAAAAAAAAAAAAAAAAGAAAGAAAGAAAAGAAAAAGAAAATATGGACATACCTTGAAACTACTCACTTGGCATATTGGAGTGTTTTTCAGAGGTTTCCTCTACTCTGACATGGTCTAAGCTTGATCTTAGTAAAAAAACTGAGATAACAAATGGAAAACAAAAAAGTAAAATGTCAGACCAGCCACTTTGTCTCACACCTGTAATCCCAGAACTTTGGGAGGCCAAGACAAGAGGAACACTTGAGCCCAAAAGTTCAAGACAGGCCTGGAAAACAGTGAGACATCATCACCAAGATAATAATAATAAAGAAAAATGTCAGACTAAAGTCTGAATAACAATTACCTTAATGTAGATTGTCTAAAAGAATCGAAGACAAAGATTGACAAAGAAGGTTAGCTAATATGAGTATGTATATGCTCTCTAGAAGAAATGTTCCTGGTTCAGCCTATAATCCCAGCATTTTGGGAGACCCAGGTGAGTCGATTGCCTGAGCCTGCACATTCAAGACCAGCCCGCACAACTTGGTGGGTCCTCATCTCTACAATAAATCACAACGTAACTGGGCATGGTAACACATCCCTCTAGTTCCAGCTACTTGGAAGGCTGAGGCAGAAGGATCACCACATCCCAGCAGGTCGATGCTGGGGTGGCCACGATTGTGCCACTGCACTCCAGCCTTGGTGACAGAGTGAGCCTCTAAAAAAAAAGAAAAGAAAGTCTTCTCCTATGTAATAATACATAGATTTGTAGTATAATAACCTGAGGAAAAAAAAATACAAGTATTAATCCAAAGAAATACAGGTAGTTGCATTAATATCAGACAAAGTAGGTTTCAGGGGAAAATTATTTGAGATATAACAAAAAATTAAACAGTGATAAAAAGAGACCAAGAATGATACCTCACACTTGTTATTTTTTAATTTTTTTTTTATTTTTAACAATGTCGGGTACAGTTCAGGTTTACGTATACAAATGTTCATTATACAGGTACCCTTATTGATCAGGTGTGCCACCCTGGCAGTTTCCCACTACTGCCAATTCCATTCTTGTAGTATTATTATGAGTGAGAACATATGGTACTCTATTCCTTGTTTCTGTGATAGATCACTGAGTATGAAAGACTCTAAATCCAGCTGGGCTCAATGGCTCAGCCTGTAATCCTACGCCTTGGGAGGCTGAGATGAGTGGATTGCCTGAGCCCGCGGGTTTGAGACCCACCTGGGCAACTTGGTGAGACCTCATCTCTACAATAAATCTAAAAATTAGCTGGGTATGGTAGCGTGAGCCTGTAATTCCAGCTACTTGGAAGGCTGAGGTGGAAGGATCACTGGAGCCCAGCAGGTGGAGGCTGTGGTGGCTGGGAGCAGCCACTGCACTCCAGTCTGGGTGACAGAGTGAGACTCCAACTCAAAAAAAAAAATGAAAAACTCTAAATCCATCCAAGTTGCTGCGAAGTTTATATGTATATCCTTTATGGATGCATAATATTCCATTGTGTATATTTACTTCTTTTTTAAATCCACTCCAGTTTCAATGGGCAGCACAATTGGTTCCATGTTTCTGTTATTGTGAATAGTGCTGCAGTAATCATGTATGTACAGGTATCTTTTTTGTTGAATGATTTGAGTTCCTCTGGGTATATTCCTAGTAGGGGGATTGCTGGGTCATATGTAAAGTCAATGTCCTTTGATAAATAATCACACAGTTTTCCAAAGAGGTTGGACTAGTTTGCATTCCCACCAGCAGTGTAGGAGCGTTCCTTTTTCTCTGCACCCTTGATAGTATCTAGTGTTGTTTATTTTCTTAATCGTGGCCATTCTTACTGGGATTAGGTGGTAGCTCAATATTTTTTTTTTCTTTTTTTTTGAGTTGGAGTCTCACTCTGTTGCCCAGACTGGAGTGCAGTGGCCACTCCCGGCCACCGCAGCCTCGACCTGCTGAGCTCCGGCAATCCTTCTGCCTCAGCCTTCCAGGTAGTTGAAACTACAGGCGCGTGCTACCACACCCAGCTAACTTTTTGACTTATTGTAGAGATGAGGTCTCACCAAGTTGCCCAGGCGAGTCTCGAACGTGCGGACTCAGGCAGTTCACTCATCTCAGCCTCCCAAGGTGCGGGATTACAGGCTGAACCACTGAGCCCAGCTCAGTATCATTTTGATTGGTGTTTCTCTGATGATGAGTGATGTTGACTACCCTTACATAAATCCTCTTTTGAGAAGTGTCTATTCATATCTTTTGCCCACTTTTGAATAGGACTGTTGGTTTTTTTTTTCTTTTTCTTTCAGCACATTTGAGTTCCCTATAGATCCTGGATGTTGGGGCTTTGTCAGATATACAGTTACCAAATATTTTTTCCCATTCTGTGGGCTGTCTCCCTGCTCTCTTGATGGTTTCTTTTGCTTTACAGAAGATTTTCAGTTTGGTTGAGGTCTCAATTGTCTATCTTATCTCCTATGGCATGGGCATTTGGAGTTTTGATCAGAAATTGGTTGCCAGTTCCAATTTCCACAAGGGTGTCACCTGCATTTTCTAAGATTCTTACAATTTGAAGTTTTATATTTAGATTTTTGATCCATTTTGAATTTTGGTTTTGTGTTTGTTTTTTGTTTTTGTTTTTTTGAATCAGAATCCCACTCTGTAGCCTAGGGTGGAAGTTCCAGGGGCATGCTCAGGGCCACCATAACCTCAATCTGCTGGGTTCAGGTAATTCTTCCACCTCAGCCTTCCAAGTAGCTGAAATTACAGGCATGTGCTACCATGCCCAGCCAATTTTTTGGTTTATAGTAGACATGAAATCTCACCAAGTTGCCCGGGCTGGGCTCGAATCTGGGGATTTAGGTGATCCTCTCACCTCAACCTCCCAAAGTGCTGGGATTATAGGTGTGAGCCACATTGCCCAGCCCTTTCGGAGTTAATTTTAGTGTATGGTGGTAGGCAGGGGTCCTGTTACAATCTTCTGCTTGTGATTGGCCAGTTTACCCAGGACCATTTACTGAATAAGTTCTCCTCTCCCCAGTGGTTGTTGGAGGATTTGTCAGAGATGAATTGGTTAAGAAATTGAGGTTTTGCTTCCAGAATCTCTATCCTGTTCCATTGGTTCATATGCCTGTTCTTTTACCAATACCAGGCTGTTTTGACTATTATAGCCTTATAGTAAAGTTTGAAGCCTGGAAGTTTAATACCTCCTGTTTTGTTTCTTTTTTTAAGGATTGTTTTTGCTATTTGTGGTCATTTATGTTTCCTTCTTTCTTTCTTTTTTGAGTTGGAGTCTCACTCCATCACCCAGGCTGGAGTGCACTGGCATGCTCACAGTCACACCAGCATCAACGTGTTGGGTTCCATCTATCCATTTCCCTACCCTTGCAAGTAGCCAGAACAAGAGGTGTGCCCTACTGTGCCCAGCTAATTTTTTGATTTATTGTTGAGATGAGGTCTCGCCAAGTTGCCCGGGCTGGTCTTAAACATACAGGTTCAAATAATCTACTTGCCTCAGCCTCCCAAAGTGCTGGGATTACAGGTTGAGCCACCAAGTCCAGCCCATTTATTTTTCCTTATGAATTTTTGTTTTGTCATTTCCAGGTCTAAGAATGTTGTTTGTAATTTAATGGGTATTGCGTTGGATCTATAGATGGCCTTTGGGAGAATGGACATCTTAACAATGTTGATTCTTCCTATCCATGAGCATGGAATATTTTTACATTTGTTTGTGTCTTCTTGGATTTTTTTTGAGCAATGTTATGTAGTTCTCAGTGCACAGTTTGTCTGGTTAGGATGTTGAGGTATTTCTTTTTGTGTGTGTGGCTATTGTGAATGGGACTGTACTTCCAAACCAGGTAAAAATTCAACAAAAAAAAGTTAATTACAGACCAATATCCCTTATTGTTATGACTGAATTGTATGCCAAGGCTAAGTCACGAGCATTTATTAAGCAGGCAGTCAAGAGTAGGCTCACGCCAGGAGGCTCTTGATGCTTGAGTGAAATTTGCAAGAAGCTTTTATAGGTAAAATCTGCCAGTGGGCTACATAGCAGGGGGGTGAGCAAGGGAGTGAGGGAATGAGGAACTAAAAACAAAGGGAAACAAAGTCAGCATTGGCCAGATGCTGGACAGATTAAATCTTGAGGTTTTCTGGGGCATATATAAAAATCTATATTTCTTTTCTTTTCTTTTCTTTTCTTTTTGAGTTGGAGTCTCACTCTGTCGCCCAGACTGGAGTGCAGTGGCCGCTCCTGGCCACCGCAGCCTCGACCTGGTGGGCTCCGGCGATCCTTCCGCCTCAGCCTTCCGAGTAGCTGGAATTACAGGCATGCGCTACCACGCCCGGCTGATTTTTTTGATTTATTGTTTGAGATGAGGTCTCGCTGCCCAGGCGGGTCTCGAACCCGCGGGCTCAGGCAATCCACTCACCTCAGCCTCCCAAAGGCGCGGGAGTACAGGCTGAGCCACCAAGCCCGGCAAAATCTATATTTCTTAAATCTGTATATGGAAACCAGTTTCCCTTGCATGATGTAAATTTTTCCTTGAGGCCATAAGATGCAGTGGTAGGGACATTACCTGCTCCATTTCCTCTTTGATCTGTTAGCTCTATAAGGTCCATTTTAAATATGACCAGGTTGGAAGGCTGGGCAGTGTACCAATTGTTAGTATCTAATATTCTTCCGTGGTTTATATCATTGTCTAATCTGGCTAGGGTGAAAGAATATATGATGGGTCACTGGGCCTTAGTTAGGATAAAACAGTTCAACTTATTGTAAGCACAATAGGGCAATAATGCATCCTGTGCATGAGAGATAGAACAGCATTAACAGAGCTTTCTTACAACATTTCCAAGCTGCAGGAGCTACAGTAAGCAGTCCTACACCAAAACCCAGTGCAAGTGGGATAACAAAAGCAAGAGCTAAAAATTGTGTACAATGCATTTAAAATAAAATTAGCAACCGATTTATTTGATTCTCACAGTTCACATGTACATCAAAAAGGTGATCTTGAGAGGGTTCTTGGAGTCTCTAGTTGCAGTCCAGTTGGCTGAGTGGTGGTTGTTTTCCCTTGTTGAATGAGGGAGTGGATATTTAGGGTACCTCGAGTTGCAGCAGTCAGTGGAGCAAGCTGGTGGAGTTATGTCAGTCTCCTTGACCATTTTGACTCAAGTGTGATGAATCCAGGCTGGTATCCCATCAACCTTGATTGCAGTTGGAGTGATAAGGATGATGAAAAACAGTCCCTTTCAGGCAGTATTTAGTCCTTCTTTTTGGAAATTTTTGACAAAAACCAGGTTGTTGGGCTGGAATGGATAACAAGGCATGGAGGATGGAGTGGGCAAGACAGCATGAATGTTGGCGTGTACTGCTGCCTGGACTTGTTGTAAAGACTGGAGATACTGTAACAGGGATTGATTAGTTATTTCTTCTAGTATGGGATACTGCAACTGAGGCAACAAATGAGGGTTCCTCCCAAGCTTGATTTTATATGGAGTAAACCCAGCCTTATCTGGGGCGCATTGGGTATGGAGAAGAGCTATAGGCAAAAGATTTACCCATTTTTCACCAGTTTCTATTATTAACTTGGTTAAAGTAGATTTTAGGGTTCATTTCTTGCATTCCACCTGTCCAGAACTCTGTAGTCGATAAGCACAATGTAGTTTCCAATTAGTGTTCAGTACTATACTAACCAGCTGAACTATGGATGAGGTGAAGAAGGCAGGACCATTGTCAGAGCCAATAGAGAGGGGGAGCCTGAACTGGGGAATATTTTCATTTAATAAAAACTGTTAACCAAGCCGGGCTCGGTGGCCCAGCCTGTAATCCTGCACCTTTGGGAGGCTGAGGTGAGTGGATTGTCTGAGCCTGCTGGTTTGAGACCCACCTGGGCAACTTGATGAGACCTCATCTCTACAATAAATCAAAAATTAGACGGTCATGGTAGTGTGTGCCTGTAGTTCCAGCTCCTTGGAAGGCTGAGGCAGAAGGATCGCTGGAGCCTAGCAGATCAAGGCTGCGGTGGCCGGGAGCGGCCACTGTACTCCAGTCTGGGTGACAGAGTGAGACTCCAACTCAAAAAATAAACAAAAAAATTCTAGCAAATAGTTGTACCCCATGTGAGGTTTTTTTTTATTTCAGTGAAGTCTACTTCCCATTTTGCTCAGGGGGGTTACTCCCCAAGCCCTAATGCCATCTGGAGGTCTGAGCCCTTGTTTTGCATTTATCTGGACACAGGCTGGGCACATAGCAACTGCTGTTGTAACTATGCTCTTTAAATCATTAATATGATAAAAACGATTTAACAGTTTAGTCATTTTAGTACCTCCAAAATGGGTAGTAGAATGTAGTTGTTTTATCAAGGCATGTCCCAAGACTTCACGTAGAGTAACTTTAGAGTTCTTGATCCACTATCCAATGGAGTTTTTGTAAGCTCCCACTAGGTCTGCCTGCTCCTCTTCTTCCTGGGTATAGGTGGGTGGCTTTGGGAGAGAAGGAGCTGGTAAGGTTTTAGTTAGCAGGATAGTCAGGGGTTCAACTGGGAGTTCCACTCCCTCTCGAGTCACATGATCCACCAGGCAGTTCCCAGTTGCTTCTGGAGTGTCAGACTTCTGGTGTCCCATTCAATGAACGATGGCTACCTCTTTAGGGAGCCATAATAGCCTCTAAGAGAGCTAAGATTTCTTCCTTATTTCTTATGGTCTTATCTGCTGCAGTAAGAAGACCTCATTCCTTATAGATTATGCCATGCACACGAACTGTAGCAAAGACATATCAGCTGTTGATGAAGATGTTTACTCAGTTACCTGTTCCCCAGCAAAGCGCCTGAGTTAAAGGAATTAACTCAACTTTCTGAGCTGAGAAACCTTGAGGAAATGCCTCTGACCAGATTAAATCATTAGCTGTGGCTACACCTGCACCAGTCTTGCAGACTCTCTCTATTATCAGGCTGCTACCCATGAACAGATGAGCATCAGTCTGGCTTAAGGGAGTGTCCCAAAGACTGGGCAAGCTAGCCTGAGAGATGTCCAATACATCTTCACAGTTATGCACTGGTGTTTCCAGATTGTCATCAGGCAACAGAGTGGCCATGTTGAGGCACAGAGTAGGAGAGAAAGTTCATCTTGTTTGGTCAAGCAAAAGACTCTGATATTGGGTGATACTAGCATTTTACATACAGCGGCTAGAGGCTCCTTGGAACAGTCAAAGTCAGATTTTGGTGAAAAGTTAATTTGTCTGCCTCCTTAACTAGCATAGCCATGGCTGCAATGACCTGGAGACAAGAGGGCCAACCAGAGGCTACTGGGTTGTCTTTTTGACAAGAAAGTCATGGGTCTCCTCCATGGTCCTAAGGTTTGAGTAAGGACCCCTTTTGGAATTTCTCATTGTTTGTGAATGAACAAGTGGAAAGACTTGGTAACATCTGAGAGGGCTAGAGCCAGGACTTGGGTCAGAGTCATTGTTAACTGCTGGAACACCTGTTCTTCAGTAGTAGTCCAGTTTAGGGGCTGATCTCCTGCTGTGACTGTGTACAGGAGATTGGCAATCTCAGCAAATTCTGGGATCCACAGTCGGCAGTACCCTGCTGCCTCCAGGAAATCCTGTACTTGTTTTTTGGTGGTTGGCATGGGAATTTGTAGAATGGCTTCTTTCTGGGGTAAAGTTAGGGCTTGCTTACACTTTTTAAGCTGGTATCCCAGGTAGGAAACTCGGTTGAGCAGAGTTGTGCCTTCTTCGCTGACACACAATAGCCCAGGACTTGGAGAAGCTGTAATAAAGCCTTAGTACCTTGTAAACAAGTGTTCAGGTCTGCAGCTGCAAGTAAGAGGTTACGTACTTATTGAAGCAGAGCACATTCAGGATGCTGAGCATGGAACCCTGACAAATCCTGTTGCATGTCTTCTCCAAAAAGAGTTGGGGAGTTCTAGAAGCCCTGTGGTAACAGAGTCCAGGTTAACTGGTGTTCTCTGAATCTGGTTCTGTCCATTCAAAAGCAAAGATGGGTTGGCTGACAGGGGACAAAAGAATAGAAAAGAAAGCATCCTTTAAATCCAGTACAGTGTATACCTAATGCTGAGGAGGAAGCAGACTGAGCAAAGTGCATGGGTTAGGAACAGCTGGACGGAGAGTTTCAACCCACTTACTGACTTCCATTAAGTCCTGAACTGGTCGATGGTCAGAAGTTCCCAGTTTCTGAACTGGCAGGAAGGGAGTGTTCCATGCCGACTTACATGGTGTTAGAATATTCACAGCTAAGGATCTTTTTATGTGAGGAGCAATGCCTTTTTGGGCTTGTAAACTCATAGGATATTGATGAATGTGAACAGGGGTAACCGATGCTATTAGACTTACCGATACTGGAGGGTGATGTTTCGCCAATCCTGGTGGATTGGTCTCTGCCCAGACCGAAGAAAACTCCTGTTGCAACTGTAGAAGTAAACTTGACAGAACGTTTCAGTAGAGGACTTAGAAGAAGTTAAAAGTATTCTTCAGAGAGCAGAACAGTCAAGAGCATCTGATAAGCAGTAGGAATAAGCATTTCAGTTTTGTCAGGTGAAAACACAATGGTGGCTCTTAGTTTTCAAAGTAAGTCTTGACCCATAAGAGGAAATGGGCAGTCTGGGACTAATAGAAATAAATGGGTGCCTTGCTTTTGTCCCAAATAGACAGTCCAGTTGGAGGAAAACTTGCAATTATTAATTGCCCCTGTTGCTCCTTGTACAAAAATTTGCTTTTTGGATACAGGTCCCAATGGTGACTTTAGGACTGAATGCTCTGCCTCAGTGTCCACTAAGAGTTGAACTGGTTGGCCTATGATAGCAGCAGTTACCATGGGCACATAGGGTACTAAAGAAAAAGAGCCCTGACCCCTTCAGTTGGGATCATTTCTAGCCTCTCCAGCAGAGGGAAAGATGAGAACTGGCTTAGGGTCCTCTTGTTGTGGATGGTGGGAACAGTCTTTGACCCAATATCCTAGTTCCTTGCAATAAACACACCAGTTCTTTGTCAACCAAATGAGCCCTGGCTTCTGACCCTTTTGACCTTTCTGATTATTTAATTTTGACCAGGAATCTTGAAATCAGTTCCTGGAACCTGGAGAGGTGTTACTGGGATTTGGGCTTTTCTTCTTTCAGCTCTGTCAGCAGCCTGCACTGTCTGTTTTTGTTTCTCAGCATCTCAGTTATTATAAACTTTTTGAGTTACTTCAAGCAGCTGAGAAATATTCATTCCTGCAAAGCCTTTCAGCTTTTGCAACTTTTTCTATATGTCTGGAGCTGCCTGAGTCACAAATTCCAAATTAATAGCTCAAACATTCTCAGGAGCCAAGGGATCAAAAGGGGTGGATAAGTTGGAAATGCCTCCTGCAGGCACTTGAAGAATGCCTCTGGAGTCTCCTCGAGTCCCTGGAGAACCTTGGTAGTTTTAGAAAGATTGATAGACTTTCAAGCTGCCCCTTCAAACCTGCTGATAGAGTCCAGTGGTAGGTTTCCAATGTGCTGGACTCTGCCAAGGTGTTGGGGTCCCATCTAGGCAAGTAGGGGGAAAGACCTCTTTTAACATTTCTTGACTCTCCTCCTGGGTGCCCCAGTGGAGTCCAGAATGGACGTTCTAGCTTCAGCCCTAAATCATTCCCACTATTCCACAGTAAACAAAATTACAAGAAGTTGCTGACCATCATTCCAAGTGGGGCAATGGGTAGGCATAACTGATTCCATTAAGGAAATCAGGTCTTGTGACTTAGTAGAGAATATAGGGTTCTGATACTTCCAGTTATATAAATCCAAAGAAGAAAATGGGGTATACACCAAAAGCAACCACTCGTTCTGATCTATCCCCTGTAGTTGAGGGTCTTTCTGGAGGGGAAGGAGAGGGGTCAGTTTGGCCCAGGACTGGAGATGCACAGCCAGAGGTGGAGAAGACAGAGAAGGGGTCGAACTAGAGATAGTTATAGTTGCAGCTGCATCTGGGGCATTGATGGTTGTGAGCAAGAGAAGGTTGTAGAAGTAACAGTGGGTGAGGAATCCTGAGGACAATGTGGTGGAGGGTTAGAATTAGCTGGATCCTCAAGAGTATCCTCAGTTGGAGGCAAAACAATATATAACCCATAAGAAGCAGGAATATGGGATGGACAAGGCGGGACCATCGAATCATGGACAATTAGCTTAGGTGGAGGAGGGTCCATAACATGAGGATTAGTATGTCCTGGCCAGTTAAGAGAAGGTGACCAAGACTTGACTGGTGGTTTCAAGAGAACATGCTTTCAACCAGGGTGGTGGATTCTGAACCAAACTTAACCAATGATCAATATAGGGGAACTGATCTGGATGGCTGGGATTCCCATAATGACCTTCCAACCAGATTCAGTCACCTTGACATCCAGAGACCCTGTAGAGGGCCACTGAACATCAAAGGCAGGTTAGTTTGTCTTATAGAGGGTTCAGAGTCTGCCCTTAGAGAGACAGACAGCATAGTCCTCAGCAAATGCAATAGAAAAATTCTTTAGCATACAGTCCAGAGGACTGATTGGTTTTGAATTCTGAGATCCCATGATGCATAACGAGCAAAGACACAAAAACAAAGAGACAGACAAAACATCCAGATCAAAACCAAAAAGATCTGAATCACAGGAACACCTCAGGGCAGAAAACAAGAGGACTCTTTTTTTTTTTTTTTTGAGTTGGAGTCTCACTCTGTCGCCCAGACTGGAGTGCAGTGACCACTCCCTGCCACCGCAGCCTCGATCTACTGGGCTCCGGCGATCCTTCTACCTCAGCCTTCCAAGTAGCTTGGAACTACAGGCACGCGCTACCACGCCCGGCTGATTGTTTGATTTATTGTAGAGATGAGGTCTCACTGCCCAGGCGGGTCTCGAACCCACGGGCTCAGGTAATCCACTCACCTCAGCCTCCCAGAGGCACGGGATTGCAGGCTGAGCCACTGAGCCTGGCTAAGAGGACTCTATTAAGCCAACGTCTTAGTTCAGGGTATAGTATCCAAAGGGTGAACTTTTCAGCCCATAATTCCTTTACACAGAAACAGAAACCACAGTCACAGGCAAGCAAACAGAAAACCAAAAAAATAAATTTTACCTCCTAGGAGACTGTAGACAGACTCTTTTTTTTTTTTTTTTTTTTTTTTTTTTTTGAGTTGGAGTCTCACTCTGTTGCCCAGACTGGAGTGCAGTGGCATGCTCCTGGCCACTGCAGCCTCAATCTGCTGGGCTCCGGTGATCCTTCCACCTCAGCCTTCCAAATAGCTGGAATTACAGGCATGTGCTACCATGCCCAGCTAATTTTTGGTTTATTGTAGAGATGAGGTCTCGCCAAGTTGCCTGGGCGGGTTTCAAACCCGTGGGCTCAGGCAATCCACTTTCCTCCACCTCCCAAAGTGCTGGGATTACAGGTGGAGCCACGGAGCCCGGCCTGGACTGAGATTCTTTTGTGGCAATAGCTGCCAACAGTCGTTCCAATTCCCTCAGAATCTCATGAGAATTTTCAGGGTCTGAGAATCTCAGGAGGCTCCTCCCCTGCAACCTTTCCTCCTGGCTGGGGAGGGCTAGAAAGAGGTGCCTGCTTGTGGTGGTGAATTTCTCGCTGGAGCCTCCAAATGTTATGGCCGAATTTCAAGAAAAAGGCCTACCAGTATGCCAAGTCCAAATCACAAGTCCTTTATTAAGCACACAGTCAAGAGTAGGCTCACACCAGGAGGCTCTTGAGGCAAGAGTGGAATTTGCAAGGAGTTTTTATAGGTAAAATCTGCAAGTGGGCTACATAGGGGAGTGAGCAAGCCGGTGAGGGAATGAGGAACTAAAAACAAAGGGGAACAAAATATAGGAACAAATTATACGTATGAGGTAGGGGAATTTTGCAAGAAATAATTTCTTAAGAATTTACTGCCACAAAATCTGATTTCAGTTAACAGACCATACAATTACATGGAACTTGTGGCTAGGGAGTTTTGTAAACAGCAGTAATGGTCAGCATGATCAGCTTAGGGGAACAAAGCTGGCTGGGGGTCTGTGGTCATGGGAACATTACAGCAATCACACATACACATTGGGAGGTTATTCTTAGGTCAGGCAGGCAACTAACATGGAGGATTTCAACAAAATGGAGTTACTTATGCCAACAAGCTATTTCAATTATTTTATTAGCTATTTTACTCCTATCAGTTATTTCATGATCATTTAATTATGAACATAGATGCAAAAATCCTCAACAAGATTCTAGCAAATGAGATACAACAACACGTCTCAAAAACCATTCACCATGACCAAGCAAACTTCAACCCCAGGATGCAGGGCTGGTTCATCATCTGCAAGACCATAAATGCAATTAAATACACCAACAGATGTAAAAATAAGAACTACATGATTATATCATTAGGTGCAGAAAAACCTTTTGATAAAATCTAGCATCGCTTCTTGATAAAAACTCTCAAACACCTAAGTATGGAAGGAACATACCTCAAAAAAGTATTGTCATCTATGATAAACAAACAGCAAGCATATTGGTAAAGGAACAGAAACTGGAAACACTTCCCCTGAAAACCAGAACAAGACAAGACTACCCACTCTTACTACTCTTGTTCAACATTGTGTTGGAAGTCCTAGCTAGAGCAATTAGAGAAGAGAAAGAAATCAGGTGTATCCAAATAGGAAAAAAGGAAGTTGTGATATTTCTCTTTGTTGATAAGGTGATTTTTTATTTTGAGTTGGAGTCTCATTCTGTCACCCAGGCTGAAGTGCAGTGGCATGCTCACACCCACCACAACCTCAACTGCTGGATTCAAGTGATTCTACCACCTCAGCCTTCCAAGTAGCTGGAACTACAGGCACATGCCACCACACCTGGCAAATTTTTTGATTTATTGTAGTGATGGGATCTCACCAAGTTGCCCAGGCTGGTCTGGAGCGTGTGGGCTCAGGCAATCCTCTCACCTTGTCCTCCAAAAATGCTGGGATTATAGGCACAAGCCACCACACCCAACCTACCTTTAGTAACTTTAATTAAGGTAAGGCTATATAATTCCAACATGAATGGCCAGAACCAAAAGGCATGCTCTAATATTTACCTGGGGTTTGCTGGGGTGATGATGAGCCAGTGCCAGGCACTTTAGCACATTTCCAGCCTTCTGTAAGTGGCCACAATTTGTGAGCCAAGTGTTCCCTCCACTCTTCAGAAGAGTGTGCACCTGCTTCCCAGTGGATTTCTGGACTGCACAGTGGACAAGGTCCAGTAAGTTTAGGCCTCTTTGGGGCAGCTATGTTTTCAGTGCCCCCACAGACTGTACCCATAAACTCCGGGAACCATTCCCTTAGCACGTTTATTTTTACCAGGACTCTGATGGGCAGTTAGAGTTTTGCCACTAATTGCAATTGCCAATTGGGGTGTTTTTGACCCTCTAGTATTGCTGACCTCTATGTTGGCACTGTTTTGTTCTTAATGTTTCAGCTGAAAAAAGAAAACCTTAAATGCTCCTTTTTATTTATTTATTTTTATTTTTTTAATGCTCCTTTTTAATAGATTATACATATGAAACTTCTTAACCATTTCTCTGTAACAATCTGATGCAAAACCCTTTAGAGTTAACAGACCACATGGATGTGAAATAATTTGTTCCTACTTCTTTACAATTATAAACAGAAAAATTTGTTTAAAAAAAAACCCTAGCTGGGCGCAGTGGCTCAGCCTGTAATCCGCGTCTTTGGGGGGCTGAGGTGAGTGGATTGCCTGAGCCCGTGGGTTCGAGACCTGCCTGGGCAGCGAGACTTCAACTCTACAATAAATCAAAAAAATCAGCCGGGCGTGGCAGCGCGTGCCTGTAATTCCGGCTACTTGGAAGGCTGAGGTGGAAGGATTGCTGGAGCCCAGCAGGCGAGGCTGCGGTGGCCAGGAGCAGTCACTGCACTCCAGTCTGGGTGACAGAGTGAGACTCCAACTCAAAAAAACCCCAAAACTTTTAAATGTAAAACTTTTAAACTTCAGGTCCTCCTGTAACCCCTTTCCTATAACCAATGAGTCAATGCTTTGACTCATGAATAACTGAAAGGGGAAAGTGAAATATTTGCAATGTGTAATATGTTTGCAGTGCGGTATTTACAATGTTTAATCATTTAAACATTTAAAGTTCAATGTTTAAAGTGCTAAACAAGTTTTTTTAACCAAAAGAAATTAATGCCAACATAGAGGGCAGCAGAACCAGAGGGCCAAAGAGGCACCCCAGTTGACCGTCACAATTAGTGACCAAAACTCCAAGCACCCACCAGAGACCTGGTAAAAACAAACCTGACGAGGGAATGATGTCCATTGCTTAAGTGAATTGTCTGTAGGAACTGGGAGTATAATTGCCCTAAAAGGCCTTCACCTCCTGAAAGCCATTGAGAAACAGGTGTACTCTCTTCTGAAAGATGTGGGACCACTTGGCTCACAAATTATGGTCACTTATAGAGGCCTGAAAGCCAGGTAAATATTAGGGTGCCTGGAATCCAGATAATTTCTTAATTTAATGTAGGTGCCAGCCTTTTGGTCCTGGCCCTCTATATTGAAATCATATAGCCTTATACAAACAAGTCAATGCTTTGACTTATGAACAACTAAAAGTGGGGAATGAAGTGTGTACCACAGCTAATTTTATACTGTTATAATTTAATACTACATCTTACATTTTTACTTTTGCTTACACTTTTCTCAACCACTTGTGCCATGGTGCAATCTGAAAGTGCATAAACATTAAGTTTGCCTTTGTATGTTAGGGTTGTACATGTTCTTTGTTTTTTGAAATGGCGTCTCACTTCATTGTCCAGGCTGAAGTGCACTGGCATACAAATATCAACCCCAGCATTTACCTGTTGGGCTCTGGTGATTCTTCCACTTCAGCCCTCCAAGTAGCCAGAACTACAGGCACTCGTTACCATGCGTGGCTAAATTTTTATTTTTAATTATTGTAGAGATGAGGTCTTGCCAAGTTGCCAGGTGCTGGTCTTAAACCCCGGGCTCAGATAATTCACTCACCTTGGCCTCACAAAGTGCTGAGATTACTGGCTGAGACACCGACTCTGGCCAGATTTGTATATGACTTATGGTAGTAAATGGCAAAATAGATTAGGATATACATATACATATATTTGATGTGTTCATAACATATTAACTTGTGAAAACAAATAGCTTTGAGAAATAGGTTTGACTCTGAAAACTAAAAAAAAAAAAATAGCTAGCAAAACTTTAAACAAAAAGTTTCACTGAAGAGTGTTTGTCAGAGTTCTGTATCTATTTATACACCACTATGGGTAACTAAGACCTGAATAGAAAGTTTGAAAGTAATCTCAGATATCATTTTAAGGTTTTACAGTAGATATTCTTTACAAAAACTTGACCTGATTTGTAGACACTACCCACTGGACTTGAATCATTATCGAGGCAGTTCAAGTTCCTGAAGCTGCTTTTGGTTTTCCCTCCCTCCCCAGAGAGACTGAGTTGAGAACCTGAAACTTTACATGTTGAAAAATTTTAAGCATTAGCTCTTAAAAGCATGATGCTCTAACACAAGATTACAGGTCATTGTAAATGTTACTCATTTAGCCAAAGTAATAGTCCAAAGACCTTAAGAGGTAAAAACCTTGCTTTTTGATACAGGAGGTTTATTCATACACAGCAAAAACTAGATAGCAAGGGGTAAACTGTATCAATCTCTCCCCCCTCAACCCCCCCATGCATTGTATTCAGAAGAAATTCTTTTGGAGGTTTGAAAGAGCCAGGGATGAAATTTGAGAAAGAGTTAATTTGGAGTGTTACAGGCAGCATATATTAGAGATTAACCAGAGTCTCTGTTCTGGTACCTGAGTAGCCTCATAGAGAAGTTTAGCTGCAGTACTACAAGCCCCGTGTGTGAGGACTGCATGCCATCTGCAGTCCTGGAGAGTGGGTCCGGTTGGTGCACTCCTCGTCCCACCAAAACCCTGCTGCTGCTGTGTCCCTGCCACCGTCTCACAATGAGGAGTGTGAAAGATGGATGTGAAAGGCAGGATGGCTGGGCAGTGGGGACAGCATGATGCTGGTAGTGCACCTCGCCTGGCTCAGTTTGGGTAAGCTCAACCTCCCCATGCCTAAGTAGCTCAAAATCATCTTCAGCCAAAGCCAGGTCTCTCCAGAGCTCCAGCCTTCTCAGCCCAGGATGCACCTGCCTCCTCAACCTTTGTAGAGATGCCGATGTCCCAGACACCAGCCAATGTGATGCTGCCATCTGATCTCTCCAGCCAGAACCCAGTCCAGGTGTTTTTGGGAGAAATCCCTACCTGGCCAGCACGTACAGCTTCAGAGTTTTGCAGGGAGTCACAGGCTGTGACTGCCTGGAAATGTCACCCTTACTCACACCTGTCTCGTGAATGTGGAAGTTGAAGCACGAGGGAGCAAAATTATTGGGTCACTTGAGATCTGCTAAGAGCAGATGAGAAAACCCCACTTTCCTGGCATGTGTCTAGTGAGTAATTTTTACCAACCCATTTCAGCGGGCCTGGAATCAATTTTAAGCTGATGGTTCAGGCATTTTATACTTGATATCACCAGACTCAACTGAGGTCTGACTGGACAGTGTGTCAGAGACAGATGGTGACCACATCCCTCAGGAACAGATACTGTTGCATCCTTTGGGCAACAAATTTCAAGGTGAGAGACTTTTGGTGTACATTTGGAACCCATTAGTTTGGCATCTCTGCTTTGATTTTGTTGTTGTTCGTTAGTTTTGAATTGGAGTCTCACTCTGTCACCCTGACTGGAGGGCAGTGGCACACTCAGGGCCATCAAAGGCTCGACATGCTGGGCTCAAGCAATTCTTCTACCTCCACCTTCCAAGTAGCCAGAACTACAGGCTAGCTAATTTTTTGGATTTATTGTAGAGATGAGGTCTCACCAAGTTGCCCCAGCTGGTCTTGAACCCCCGCGCTCAGGTAATCCACTCACTTTGACCTCCCAAAGTGCTGGGATTATAGGCTGAGCCACTCAGCCCAGCCAGCATCTCTGCTTTGGATGGAAGGCTTCTCACCCACAGCAGAGAGAAATGTGCCTACCTCCTGTGGCACATCTGTTGAATTTTTCTGTCTGGACAATGGAAAACTCTGGGACCACTTCTGCTTTCATGTAACCTCCTAGTAATTGATGCCCCTGAATTTTCATGACCTCCCAGACAAGTGTTTTGTTTCCTGAAGAAACCAGCTCTCATGCTGTTATACGTAATGTCCAAAAACCTGGGTATTGATCTCCATGAATATAAGTCATTGTTCATATCTCACATACCAATGGGTTTTATTTTTGATTCACAAACATGCAATCTATGAAACAACTAAGAAACATGGTCAAGGAAATGGGATCCTATTACTGTACTTTGTGAAAAAAATTACCTCTTCATGATTAGTTACATGTGAGTTTAGCATCTTTGTAAAATAATAATAATAAATGTGGCCTCCTTAACAGGGCAAGATGAGAAATTGTAGAGAGACAACAGCACAATACAAATTCTTAATGTTTTCAATAGGATCTGAGGATACAGTATGTCTGGTCAAGTGCATGCATCCCTTCTCTGTTCCTTAGTATTTCCATCCTACTTCTTCCTGTCCCCTCTGAAGGTGTGAGTTTCTGATTACATATTCCCACAGGTCTTCTATAAGGGTTTTTTAACATGAGGGCAGGCACATCTTTTTTATTTTTTATTTTTTGAGTAGAAGTCTCACTCTGTCACTCAGGCTGGAAGTGTAGTGCCACACTCCTGCTACCGCAGCCTCAACCTGCTGGGCTCCGGTGATCCGTCTACCTCAGCTTTCCAAGCAGCTGGAACTACAGATGCATGTTACCATGTCCAGCTGATTTTTTGATTTACTGTGGAGATGAAGTCTCACCAAGATGTCCAGATTTGTCTCAAACCTCTGAGCTCAGGCTATTCTTTCACCTCAACCTCCCAAAGTTCTGGGAGTATTGGTGTGAGCTACTAGCCTGGCAAATATAAAAGTCTTTTATTGCATTCCTTCTCTCCAAACTCATTCTCTCTCTCCTCACTTTTTTTTTTTTTGAGTTGGAATCTCACTCCATTGACTACCATATTCATTATTGAAAGAACAGACTGAGAGTGGGAAGCCATTTTTTATCTTGTTATTTATTTATTTTTTTTTTTGAGTTGGAGTCTCACTCTGTCACCCAGACTGGAGTGCAATGGCATACTCCTGGCTACCACAGCCTTGACCTGCTGGACTCAGGCGATCCTTCCACCTCAGCCTTCCAAGTAGCTGGAACTACAGGCGTGCACCACCATGCTCTGCTAATTTTTTTTTGTTTTATTGTAGAGATTAGGTCTCGCCAAGTTGCCCAGGCGGGTCTCAAATCCTTGGGCTCAGGCGATTCACTCACCTCGGCCTCCTAAAGTGTGGGATTACAGGCTGAGCCACTGAGTCTGGCTTTCATCTTGTTCTTAAACCCTAAAAAAAATGATGGGAAAGTGGAGGCTACTTGGAGAAGTCCATTTTTAATCTTGTTCCTAAACCTTAATACAATATGTTTTTGAGAAATGCATACTCTCAGTAAAGATTAACTTTGTCAACTTTGTCTTTTTAGAAACAGACTCCTTAAGCATGACCAGTACTGGCCTATTGCAATTTGTCTCTTTAGAAACTCAAATTTCAGCTGGGCTTGGTGGCTCAGCCTGTAATCCCGCGCCTTTGGGAGGCTGAGGTGAGTGGATTGCCTGAGCCCGTGGGTTCTTGACCCACCTGGGCAGTGAGACCTCATCTCTACAGTAAATCAAAAAATCAGCCGGGCATGGTAGAGCATGACTGTAATTCCGGCTACTCGGAAGGCTGAAGTAGAAGGATCGCCGGAGCCCAGCAGGTCGAGGCTGCGGTGGCCAGGAGCGGCCACTGCACTCCAGTCTGGGTGACAGAGTGAGACTCCAACTCAAAAAAAAAAAGAAAACTCAGATTTCTTAAGCATGACCAGTATGAACCCATTGTATACTCCCTGGTGTCCAGAACCCCCTCAGGGTCTCCAAGACATCCACAAGTGGCCAACAATGAAGTCATGGCAGTCACGTTTTCCTGGTTGTGTCATCTCCAGGGGAAAGGATTTAGCCAGGGCTCAGGGGGCTATGGGTCTACACTCATCTAGAGTGTAGGCCGGCTGTGGGAAGTGAATCTTTCTTAAATAGATCTTTACTTCCTTCACTTCTGTGTGTTGCAAATCTTTGCATTACTCAGATCTCTGGGTACCAGCACACACCTCCAGCACACCACCTCTGGTTGTGTTGCATCCATCCACCCATCCACCCTCACTCTCCATACGCTAACAACGGCCACCCCAGTGCTGACTTGCTGGGCTCCAGCGATCCTTCTGACTCAGCCTTCCAAGTAGCTGGAACTACACGTGTATGCTACCACACCCAGTTAATTTTTTATTTATTGTAGTGAAGAGGTCTCACCACATTGCTGGGGATGGTCTCAAATGCAAGGGCTCAGGCAATATACTCAACTCGACCTTCCAAAGTCCTGGGATTGCAGACTGAGCCATTAGGCCCAGCCCACTGTCTTCTTATAAGTAAGTATTGTTAGCAGGTTCATGTTTATTCTTCTGAATATTTTCCATCAACTTAAAAATACATATACAGTTTTTTCACATAAATTACATTATACTACATTTTTTATTGTGCTGTAGTTCAAGATATAGTTTTTTGAGATATTTCTATATCAGTGCACTTGATTCTAACTTACTATTTTTAATTTTTTTATTTTTTTTTGAGTTGGAGTCTCACTCTGTTGCCCAGACTGGAGTGCAGTGGCGCTCCCGGCCACCGCAGCCTCGACCTGCTGGGCTCCAGCGATCCTTCCGTCTCAGCCTTCTGAGTAGCCAGAATTACAGGCGTGCGCTACCATGCCCAGCTGATTTTTTGATTTATTGTAGAGATGAGGTCTTGCTGCCCAGGTGGGTCTCGAACCCGTGGGCTCAGGCAATCCACTACCTCAGCCTCCCAAAGGCGCGGGATTATAGGCTGAGCCACCAAACCCGGCTCACTATTTTTAATTTTTTAAGGATACTCCGAATGATGGATGCATTCTTTTCTATTATATGTTTAACATTTAATTCTTTGATAGAACTTTATTATTTTTAGTTTCATTATTATAAGAAATGCAATAAGATTCTTGTACATGCTTGGTGTGGTGGCTCATGCCTGTAATCACAGCATTCTGGGAGGTAGAGACCAGAAGATTGCCTGAGCTCAGGGGTTTGAGACCAGCCTGAGCAACATGGTAACACCTTGTATATGCAGTAAGTCAAAAAATTACCCGGGTTTGATGTGCATGTGTGTGGTCCCAGTTACCTGGAAGGCTGAGGTGTAAAGGTCACCTGAGTACAGCAGGTTCCAGCATGTGGTGGCCACAAACATGTACTTCAGCATGGTTGACAAAGAGTGAGATTCCAACTCATAAACAAACAAAAAACCCTCCAAATATGTATTTTTAAATATTCACAACACTTTTTTCTCTTAATTTTAAAATAATGCTTGTGACTGTTTACAGCAAAGTGTATAATTCTGCATTGTGAAGTTTATAATAATCAGATTTAAAATTCTTGAAAATATCACAGAAGATAAAATGAGGTAAATTGAATTGTTTTGTAGCACATGAACAGGAAACAGATGAACAGGTTGTAGATCTTTCATACAACAGAACACTGCTCAGAAATTCAAAAGACCAAGCTCATCAAGCACACACCCAGTGAATCTCAGAAGAATTGTGTTGAGTGACTCAACGGGATGTAGAATAAGACATATTGTATAATTTCAGGCAAAATTAACCTATGATTTTTTTAAAAATCCCAGCAGTGTATTGTCTCTGAAAGAAAAAAAAAATTACCTGGAAGAAAAACAAAGGTATTTTCAAGGAATTGTGGAAATATATTCTTAAAAGAGGGGAATTTTATGGGTTTATTTATTTGTCAAAATTGTGAGATTAAAATGTGAGCATTTTGATGTCCTTGCTTCATGTGTGATCTTCAGAATGTGAGTGTGTCTCCATAAATAAGCAGATGGACTGGGTGCGGTGGCTCATGCCTATAGTCCCAGCATTTTGGGAGGCCAAGGTGAGAGAATTGCCTGAGCCCACAGGTTCGAGACTAGGCAACTTGGCGAAACCTCGTCTCCATAATAAATTACAATTTAAAAAATTAGCTGGGCATGGTGGCATGTGTCTGTAGTTCCAGATACTTGGTTGGCAGAGATAAAAGTATCACCTTGACCCAGCAGGTCGGGGCTGTGGCAGCCATGAACATGCCACTGCACTCCAGCCTGGGCAATAGAGTGAGACTCATAATTTTTAAAAAAAATTTTTTTAATTTAAAAAGCAGATGTGAGGCAGTGGTCTACTTGTGGACGCTTCTGTCTGTAGCTTCTGCTTTCTCCCAGACATCTTCTCTCCCACCCCTGGGCCCCAGGAGAAATGATGGAAGAAAGAGGGTGTTCCTCTGACTCTGGCAGAAAAGAATGGTTCCAACTCTTAACCTCTGAGATCAGGGGAGTAGGAGACCTCCCAGCTGCATGTTATTCTGGCAGCCATAGGCAGCTTGAATACTGCTGGCCTAGATGGAGACATATGAGAAACTTAATATACAGTGATTTTAAGGGTAAACCCTTGGGGTCCCCGCCATGGAAGTTTTTCTCTCCTTTCAACAAATCCTGCTTTCTAAAAACAACAAAACAAAACAAATATATATGTATATAGTGATTTTCAAAGATATCGTTACCAATAGAAACTTCATTAATAATTTTTCTTGATTACATATTAAGATGATACTATTTTGAGTATGTTGGATTAAGTACATTTTCACAATTTCACTTCTGTTCCTTTTTTGTTAGAACATTGAAAATGACAGAAGAATGCCATTTTCTTTCTGTCAAATAATGCTACCAGAGAGAACTTCCTCCATTTTTAAAGCTCAGGCTGCCTCCTCATAAAGACTGAAGGCCCTAAAGCTTTTAAAATCTGAAAATTAGCATAATTGTCTATATATTGTTTCCTTTTGTGAACAACATATACCTGTACAAGCTGTATATATATATAAATTGCAGAGACGTGGTCTCACCAAGTTACCCAGGCTGGTCTCCAACCCCAGGACAGATGCAATCCTCTCAACTTGGCCTCCAAAAGTGCAGGACTTATAGGCTTGAGCCCTCATACCCAGCCGAGCTGTATAAATATCGTTCATTAATGGACATACTATTACAAACCATGTTTCAGAAAATGGCCTCCGTCCTGACCAGGTGCTAGTGAAGGGAGCAATTTCAGACTCAAAATGCTGAGTTGAAAATCCTGACCTTCTGGTCTCATGCAGCCCCAGTCGGATGGCTGCTTCTGTTACTCAAGCCCTGAGGGGTGGGGCCTGGATCCTGATCCAATCAGCAAGCGCCGACGTCTGAGCCACCCAATCAAATGCCAACCGGAAGTGAGGTGGCACCTTCGGGGCTGCGACCCGGCCTTTGTCTCCCATGCCCCCGCATACCGCCTGGTCATCCGTGCTGCTCTTTGGCGCTCTTCTGGAGGCCTCCTTGTCTCTGACACAGCCTCTGTCGCCCTGTGGCCTGCAGGTCCTGGAAGTCCGTAGGCGTGACACTGAGACACTCGGAAGCCGGGATATGGTGAGTGTGCGGGCGGATGACAAGAGGAATGGGGTGGTGGGCGCGGATGACACAGCTGTGGCGGGATCAGCCTCGCCGGCAACTCGGCCCAGTCCCCTCGGTATAGGTGGGGATGTTCTGGGACCTCGTGGTCTGGTCTCCGCGGCGACCTCACCCACTGAGTCCTCCCCAAACAGCCCCTCTCTCCAGGTGTTCGGGACCCGAGAGTGTCGTGAGAAGGATCCGACCCCCGTGTGGGCCGCTGGGGGGTGTGGGAGGGTTTGGAATTGGCCCCCGTCCCTTGGTTTTATCATCTTCAGGGGTGTTTTAACATTACAAAGGTCATGTCTGAAGGGTCTGGGTTTCTGAAAAGACAAAGTTAATCTTTACTTACAGAATGCATTTCTTAGGCATGGTGACTCATGTCTGTAATCCCTAGACTTTGGGAGGCCGAGATGAGAGGCTTGCCTGAACCCGCCTGTTGGAGACCAGCCTGGACAACATGGTAAAACCTCATCTCTACAATAAGTCAAGAAAAAAAAATTAGCCGAGTGTGGTGGCAAAAGACTGTAGTTCCAGCTACTTGGAAGGTTGAGGCAGAAGGATCACCGGAGCCCAGCAGGTCACCAGCTAGGCTGAGTGTGAGCATTCCACTGTACATCAGCGTGGGAAACAGAGTGACACTCAACTCAAAAAAAAAAAAAAAAGAATACATTCCTCCAGGGCATAGTCTCTACTTTCTCATTGTGTTAGGGTTTAGGAATAAGAAAAAATGGCTTTCTGCTCTTGGACAGTCCTTTCAAGGACCTGGGCCACTACTAAGTCAGAGACATCTTTTGGTGACCCTGAAGGAAAGAATAAGTGCAGATCAGAGTTTAAAACTGTGAAGATGTGTCTACTTTTTCATCGTGGGAGAGGGGGCCTAGTCCAAGGTAGAGCCAACCTTCCCTGAGGAATCACAGGACCAAAGACTGGAATCTTCCTGAATTCTCAGGTTTCAGTCCTCCTTGGGATCTAAGAACTCTCTCACCAGAGCATTGTTTTGTTTCTAGATGTCTCTCCAGGTCTTCAAGGAAATTGTCCTAAAGAGGTGGAGTCAGGCATGGTGAGTCCTGAAGGATGTCGAGAAGATGAAGGCCAAGAACACAGAGAAGTGCCAGATATAACCATTCCACAGTCAGCCAGGGTAAGACATACGGGCCAGATCCTTTCAGAAGTCCTGGTATCTAACTGGAGGAGAAGTAAAGCCTCAAGGGAAGGAGGCAGAGGTCAGTAATACATTTTGTGCAGAAACAGTGACCATAGTACCTCAAGTCAACTGGACTTTGGTAACCCTCACTGGCTTTAAAAACAATACCTTCCTGCAGGAAAAAAACCTTTCCTTTCAGAAAATGAGTTCTTTGTTTTGAGGTAGGTTTCTCCTCTTGGTCCTGCCCTACAAATGCAGGGGTAGGACAAGATGTCCTCAGCAAAAAAACCATAGATGTTGCCAGGCATGGTGGTTCAAGCCAGTAATCCCAGCACTTTGGGAGACTGAGGTGAGAGGATTGCCTGACTCCACAGGATTGGAGAGATCTCATGACTACAATAAGTAAAACATTAGCTGGGCATGGTATCACGCACTTGTAGTTCCAGCTCCTTGGAAGACTGAGGTGAAAGGATTGCCTGAGCCCAGCATATCGAGGCCGCAGTGGCTGGGAGTGTGCCACTGTCATCCAGCATGGGTGACAGAGTGAGTCTCATATTAAAAACAACAACAACAACAAAACACACCTAGTTGTGAATGCCACCTACTGAAACCATCTTATTTTCTGGGTGTGCTATGGCTTCAATTAACACCTATGGTGGCTGGAGGGTTCCAGGCAAAATGGGGAAATCACATGATGGGGCATCTCAGGGAGAATGGAGAAGTTCCAGTTAGAGGCAATAAGTCCAGAGAAGATGACAGAGCCACCAAGGTCTATCCTGGACCAGGGAGCCACCAGCACCAGGCAGAAAGATTGCCTGTGCACAAGAGGTCATGGCTGCGGTAGCCGGGAGCATGCCATTGCCCTCCAGCCTGGGTGACAACATGAAACTCCTAGTCACAAAAAAGACTTTTATTTCATAAAGATCTGTGTGATTTGACCTTTTTTCTGTTTTTATATCATGTCTATTATAATAAAAAGAAAAAAGACTTGGGATCTTTTGGTAGGAGGGCAACAGTTTTATTTTCATCAATGTTTGCATTTTATTACTAGTGCCCAACACAAACCAGTAAGATGAAGCTGAGAGCAATAATAGACAGAGAAAGTACAGCTGAAAAGAGTGAGGATTACCTGTGCATGATAACAAAGATTCTAGGTGAGGCGTTTTCAGGATCTAATACACTAGATCACTAAAAAAAACCCCAAAAAACTGAATCTCAAAACTGGGCACATTGGCTCAAGCCTGTAATTCCAATCTAAAGAGAGAGTGAGACACTTACTCCAAAAAAAAGTACCCTCATGTTAAACAGTCTTTTAGAAGACCTGAGGGAAATTGTAATCAGAAACCCACACCTACAGAGAGGACAGGAAGGAGTAGGATGAGAATACAGAGGAACAGACAAGGAATGCATGCACTTGACCAAACAGAGTATCTCCTCAGGCCCTATTTAAAACACGAAGTACACTAGTATTGTGTTGTTGTCTCCCTACGATTTCTCATCTTGTCATGTTCAAGAGTGCCACGTTATTATTTTTCAAAGGTGCTGATAAGCTCACATGTAATTAATTGTGAAGCAGTCAATTTTTTCACAAAATGCAGTAATAGGATCCCATTTCCTTGAACATGTTTTTCGGTTGTTTCATAGCATCTCATGTTTGAGAATCACAAATAAAACCCAATGGAACGTATGATATGAACGATGTCTTATGTTCATGTAAATTAATGCCCAGGTTTTTGGACGTTAGGTTTAATAACATGAGAGCTAACTCCTTCAGGAAACAAAACACTTGTTTAGGAGGTCATGGAAATTCAAGGGCATCAATTATTAGGAGGTTACATGAAAGCAGAAGTGGTCCCAGAGTTTTCCATTGTCTAGACAGTCAAATCCAACAGATGTGCCCCAGGAGGTAGGCAATTTCTCTCTGCTGTGGGTGAGAAGTCTTCCATCCAAAGCAAAGATGCTGACTGGACTGAGTGGCTCAACTTGTAATCCCAGGACATGGGGGCCAAAGTTAGTAGATTGTCTGAGCATGGGGGTTCAAGACCAGCTGGGGCAACTTGGCTGAGTGGCTGAGGATGAAGAGGAAGAGAGGGGTGGCCATGCTGTTGGTGACAGGTGGAAGAGTTGAAATGCACGCAGGAGGTGGGACATTTGTTGTAGCTTTACAAAGCCACAGCTCTTTGTCAGTCACTTTTGCGTTTTCATTTCTCTAAAAATATTTCTATATCGTACCAATTCCTACACTATTTGTTTTAGTTTGAATGCCCTGTTATTGGAGGGTCCATGTTACAAAAGAAGTCAAAGGCCAGGTTTTCACCTAAGCATATTGGTCCAATAAAGTCAAAAGTCAATTTTATAAATTATACCAGCTGGGGGGAGGTTTCTCAGTCAGTAATCCTAGTATTTTGGGAGGCCAAGGCAAGAGGACTGCAGGAGCTCTGGGATTTGAGACCAGCCTGGGCAAGTTGGTGAGACCTCATCTCTACAATAAATCACAAAAACTAGCTGGGCATGATTGCGTGTGTCCGTAGTTCCAGCTACTTGAAAGGCTGAGTTGGAAGGATCACCTGAGCGCAGCAGGTCCAGACTGCGGTGGCCATGAATGAACCACTGCGTTTCATCCTGGGTAACAAGACTGAGACTCCAACTAAAAAAAACATAAAAAGTGAAAGGAAGTATAACTCCCAAAAATCTTCAATGATATTTTCAAGTTGTGAAGGACAAAATGTAATGAGCTAATTTTAATATACAACTAAAAGCATCCACTGTGAAATATATTGTCATAGTGATTTCTGAACACCATTAAATTTCATTTTAAAAAATTCTTGAAATGTCTAGACCAAATAACAATTTCTGGACATGGAACAGTGAGCACTATATTAGGTCATGTATGAATAACAGGCAAATATAAAAGAAAATTTCTGTACTGAAATTCTGAACCAGAAGTCTTTAGATTTTAATTAATGAAAATTCAATTGGAGCAAGGAAAAAAGATTTGCTTTCAGATTTTAAATTATTTTTGTTCCATAAGGTTATTACCTCCTTGGGTAAGCACACACCAACCCAACTTCCTCTTCCCTAGTTATCTTACTCATAAAATTTTAGAGTTATATATGTATATTTCATTTATTATAAATAATACCAAAAGTCTGTATCTGACGTATAGACTGAGAGAAGTACAACGTGCACATAAAACTATAAAATACAGTTTCAAAGAACTCAGATTTCAGAAAGCCACGTATATTACGACCTAATAATTATAAAAACATATATATATATATAAAACCCTTGTGAAAAAGTTGCTAAGACATTAGTTCATAAGTTACTCAATGGTATATAATCATCATCATTTCCCTACAATCTTGACTTAGATGGCATATGTCAACAGTATGGGCAGGAAAATATTTCATCTTGAGCCCAAAAGTCTTTAATGCATTCTAAAGAATTGTCCGATGGGCCCGATGGCTCAAGCATGTAATCCCAACACTTTGGGAGGCTGAGATGACACCAGCCTAGGCAACTTGGAGAGATCTCATCTCTACAATACCAAAAATTAGCCAGGCATGGTACCACACACCTGTAGTTCCAGCTACCTGCAAGATGAAGGGGAAGGATGCCCTGCGTATAGCAGGTCAACACTGAGGTGGCCATGAGCATGCCACTGCACTCCAATTTTGATGACAGAATGAGACTCCAACTCAAAAAAAGTAAAAAATTTTCTTTATTAAAACAAATTACGGTCACATAGTCTAAATAAACATTCCAAAGTCCGCTATATGTTGCTAGTAAAAACATGACAAACTTGTAGTGTGTGTGATGTTTTCTTTTTTTTACAGATGGCCTCCTGATATGTTGCCCGGTATGGCCTTAAACTTCTGATCTCAAGCAATTCTCCAGCTTTGGCCTCTCAAGTGTTGGATTATACAGGCATGAGCCACAGCGCTTGTCCAGATTACAAACGTTCAAAAAGCATTTCTGTACTTTTGTTAGGGTGATATATGTGAGAGTGTACCTTGCTTCAATTTTCAAAAATGAGGCTAATTATTTACTAAACATAAATTTACAAGATACACCATTTCAGACAGCAATTATCTTTTCCCTGATGTTGTTCAAAAGATCTATACTTGTACTTTAATATCAGAATATTAATGAACTGCCCTTGTTTTTTCTTCCATATGCAATTGGGAAGGTACTTGTTTTCTAAAACTCTGAATGTTTGTCTTTTATTTCAGTGAACAAAACTATTACCCTGAGAACCTACCTTATGTAGGACTTGCAATACAGATCAATGTGAGCCACAATGAATGTCTCCACTTAGATGTTTTAGTGCATTTTGCATTTCAGAGTCCTTCATCATCCAAGAAAAGTTAAGAATGATGCTCACCTAGAAGCGTCTGTCAAGCTTCTAATGTAGAAACAATAGGTCACATGCTTCTACATAAACACAAGGAATGAAGGCATAGGATCATGTAGTTTGAGTTAAATAAATCACATTTTCTCTCCAAAAAACCCTGTCAATTTCTGTCAGTGAAAAATCAAAAGTATATATGGAATATACTTATGCCTCTCAAATGAAAAATCAATCTTCTTATCTTCAACATGTAAACATATAATTTAGCTAATTGATTATGCTCTGTAGGGCTTGTTTTTTGACAAATGTTCTTCCAGTCATTATACAGTATTTACCAAGTATGAATTCTCTGATGTTGACAAAAGTTAGAGTCCACTTAAAAGTTTTGTCACATGCTTTATAAGTTTTTTTTTTTAGTTGGATATTCACTCTAGTTCAGGCTGCAGTGCAGTGGCACAGTCATGGCCACCCCAGCATTGACCTGCTGGGCTTGAGCAATTCTTCCACCTCAGACTTCCAAGTAGCAAGAACTACAAGTGTGTTGCCATGTCTGACTAATTTTTTTTATTTATTTTAGAGACGAAGTCCTGCCAAGTAGCCCAGGCTTGTCTCGATCCCATGGGCACAGGCAATCCGCTCATCTCAAAGTACCAAAGTGTTGGAGTTGCAGGCTGAGTCACTGAGCTTATCCTCATTCTTTATATTTTCAGGATTTCCCTCTAGTATGGATTTTCTGATGTCGAGTAAGAATTGAGTGCCATGGAAAGGCTTTGTCACATTGTTCACATTTGTAGGATTTCTCTTCAGTATGGATCCTCTTACATTGAGGAAGTCCTCTATAAGAAAATAAAGGTATGTCACATTCTTCACATTTGTGGCAGTTCTCTCCCATATGGATACTCATATATTGAGTACATCTTCCTTTATTTAAAAATGTTTTGCCACATTCCTTACATTTGTAGGAGTTATCTCCAGTATGGAGTCTCTGATGTTGAACACGACTTGAGTACCTACTAAAGCCTTTGTCACATTCTTTACATTTATACAGTTTATCTCCAGTATGAATTGTCATATGTTCACAAAATAGTCTTTCAATAGAAAAGGCTTTGTCACATACTTCACATTTGTACGGTTTCTCTCCAGTATGGATCCTCAAATGTCCATTAAATCCTATTTTAGAGAACAAGTCTTTGCCATGTTCTTCACATTTGTAGGGTTTCTTTACAATGTGGACTATCTGATGCTGAAAAAAACTCATGTACCAATTAAAGTATTTACAACATACTTCACATTTGTAGGGCTTCTCTCCAGTACGGACCCTCATATGTCCAATAAATCCTCTTTTAGTACACAAGACTTTGCGACATTCATCACATTTGTAGGGTTTCTTTCCAGTGCGGACACTCTGATACTGAATAAAACTTGAGTACCAATTAAACTCTCACATTCTTCACATTTGTAGGATTTCCCTCCAGTATGAAATCCTGTTTGTCCATGAAGTTCTTTTTTTTTTTTTTTGAGTTGGAGTCTCACTCTGTCACCCAGACTGGAGTGCAGTGGCTGCTCCTGGCCACCACAGTCTCGATCTGCTGGGCTCCGGCAATCCTTCCACCTCAGACTTCCTAGTAGCAGGAACTACAGGTGCGCGCTACGACATTCGGCTAATTTTTTTCTTTTTTGAGTTGGAGTCTCACTCTGTCACCCAGACTGGAGTGCAGTGGCCGCTCCCGGCCACCGCAGCCTTGACCTGCTGGGCTCCGGCGATCCTTCCGCCTCAGCCTTCCAAGTAGCTGGAATTACAGGCATGCGCTACCATGCCCGACTGATTTTTTGATTTATTGTAGAGATGAGGTCTTGCTGCCCAGGCGGGTCTCGAACCCGCGGGCTCAGGCAAAGGTGCGGGATTACAGGCTGAGCCACCGAGCCCGGCTTGGCTAATTTTTTTTTGAGTTGCAGTCTCACTCCATCACCCAGACTGGAGTGTAGTGGCCATTCCCGGCCATCACAGCATTGACCTGCTGGGCTCTGGCAATCCTTCCGCCTCAGCCTTCCAAGTAGCCGGAACTACAGGCACGTGCTACCATGCCTGAATAATTTTTGATTTATTGTAGAGATGAGGTCTCTCCAAGTTGCCCAGGTGGGTCTCAAACCTGTGGGCTAGGGCAATCCACTCACCTTAGCCTCCCAAGGTGCAGGATTACAGGCTGAGCCACTGAGCCTGGCTTCTGCAAATTATATTATTAGTATACTGCTGTTCTTTTACACAAAAGGAAAATAAATAAATTACCCTTTATTAAAAAAAATGAAAATTTATATTTCTAAACACTGGAGACAACATATTATAAAATATGATATAAAACACTGATATATAAACTGGGCTCGGTGGCTCAGCCTGTAATGCCGTGACTTTGGAAGGCTGAGGTGAGTGGATTGCCTGAGCCCATGGGTTCGAGACCCACCTGGGCAGCGAGACCTAATCTCTACAATAAATCAAAAAATCAGTCGGGCATGGTAGCGCATGGTAGTTCGGAAGGCTGAGGCAGAAGGATCGCCGGAGCCCAGCAGGCGAGGGTGCGGTGGCCGGGAGCGGCCACTGCACTCCAGTCTGGGCGACTGAGTGAGACTCCAACTCAAAAAAAACAAAACAAAACACTAATATATAAATGAACTGCTGGAAATATTTGATACTATTACACACACAGGTTGAGGAAAGGGGATGGAATTGCTAATGAAAACTATTGACATGCAATAAACTTAAACATAAAGCATTAAATTTGGGGCTTATCAATTATCTAATTCACTTTTTATTTAACATGTAAATTCAAGTATGGTTATTCAGAAGTTTTCAAATTAAAACTACAAGAAAACTGATATACAGCAAATTAAAAAGTGAAACAATATAAAATATAGTACTTTTTATACTAAAAAACAAAATTGTAAAATGACACTTTTAAAAATATAGATAACGATAGGGAATTAAGTATATGTTTGGCATTTTTTTTTTTTTGAGTTGGAGTCTCACTCTGTCACACAGACTGGAGTGCAGTGGCTGCTTGCAGCCACTGCAGCCTTGACCTGCTGTGCTCCGGCGATCCTTCCGCCTGCCTTCCAAGTACAGGCGCGCTCTACCACACTCGGCTAATTTTTGATTTATTGTAGAGATGAGGTCTCGCCAAGTTGCCCAGGCAAGTCTCGAACCCGCAAGTTCAGGCAATCCACTCGCCTTGGCCTCCGAAAGTGCTGGGATTACAGGTTGAGCCACCAAGCCCGGCCATGTTTGGCAATTTTTTTAAAAATGTTTTATTTTTGTGATGCAGTGTACATTTCACGTTAGCTATACAAATGCTCATTATGCAGGTTCCCTTGTTGATGAGGTATGCCCCTCCCTTCCCTGGGAGTTTCCCTCAACTGTCAATCAATCCCTAACACTCCAGTTTCTAACTACTACCTATCACTTTTTTATACTATTATAACTCTTCAAGGTCGACAATATTTTAAGTTCAGTTTGCAGCATTAGCTTTTTTAAGTATTCAATGAGGTTAATAGATACGTTATACTATTATACAGCAGAGATATTTAGGCAAATAAAATTTAAATTTGTTACCTTAGTTTATACTAAGAAAAAAAATTTTTTTTGAGTTGGAATCTCACTCAGTCGCCCAGACTGGAGTGCACTGGCCACTCCCGGCCACCGCAGCCTCGACCTGCTGGGCTCTGGTGATCCTTCCACCTCAGCCTTCCAAGTAGCTGGAACTACAGGCGCGCGCTACCACGCCCGGCTAATTTTTGATTTATTGTAGAAATGAGGTCTCGCCAAGTTGCCCAGGCGGATCTTGAACCCACGGGTTCGGGCAATCCACTCACCTCAGCCTTCCAAAGTGCTGGGATTACAGGCTGAGCCACCAAGCCCGGCTAGAAAAAATTTTTTAAGGTAATAAAAGAATAGGCTATCATCAATTTAATGTAGTGCTTTGTGCTTTGAAAAAAATTAGTCAGTCCAAGTAATTTGCTCAGACCACTAGGTGAGGTAGCATGTGCCTGTACTCCGGGCTACTTGGAAGGATCACCGGAGCCCAGTAAGTCAATTCTGGATTGACTGTGAATGTACCACTGCACTCAAAACTGGATGACAGAGTGAGTCTCCAACTCAAAAAATAAAAAAATTGTGTAAATTCCAAGAGGATCATGATTGAAACCTGCATAGAACTGGATATTATATAGCTGGGCACAGTGGCCCACGCCTGTAATCCCAACAATTTGGGTGATGGAGGTGAGGGGATCACCAGAACCCAGAGGTTTCAGATCAGCCTGGGAAACTGGGCCAGACATTGCCTCTACAACAAATCAAAATTAGCTGAGCATGGTGACACACACCTGTGGTTCCAGCTACTTGGAAGGCTGAGGTAGAATTATTAGAGCCCAGCAGGTCAAGGCTAGGGAAGCCGAGAACATGTCACTGTACTGCAGTGTGAGTGAGTGACAGAGTGAAGACTCAAGCAAAAAAAAAAAAAAGGGATAATGCAGAAAACTGTCTGCCCCTAGTGCTGTTGGAATTTGTAAACCATATCCCATTAAGTCGACTACTCCCTTTATACAATTCTGACATGTGAGGTAAACCGATCTTTTTTATTTATTGTTTGAGTCAGTCTCACTCCATCACCCAGATTGGAGTGCAGTGGCATGCTCATGGCCATCCCAGCATCAACCTGCTGGGCTCAGACTATCCTTCTGCCTCAGTCATCGAAGTAGTTGCAACTACAGGCATGCACTACCACACCCAGCTAGGAAGTTTCACCAAGTTGGAAAGCCTCATCTCGAACCCATGGGCTCAGGCAATCCCCTTACCTCGACCTCCAAAAGTTCGAGGAAGGCAAGCTTGAGACACAGCACCTGATCACATCTTTTTAAATGGCTGAACATAGGGGTCCCTAGGATTGTGTTCAGAATTTCCAAAAACTCACAAAGGAATGGAAGAGTAGTCATGTCACACTGTCCATCAAAAGACATGAAGCTCATTTAAAAGGAGACAGAAGATGTAGGGTTGAAGATCATAGGCAAATAGATGCTCTGTGTGGCAGCAAAAAATTATTCTCAGCTGGACTCTGGCTCAGCCTGTAATCCCAGCGCTTTGGGAGGCTGAGGTGAGTGGATTGCCTGAGCCCATGGGTTCGAGACCCGCCTGGGCAACTTGGCGAGACCTCATCTCTACAATAAATCAAAAAATTACCCAGGCATGGTAGCACGTGCCTGTAATTCCAGCTACTTGGAAGGCTGAGGCAGAAGGAATGCCGGAGCCCAGCAGGTCGAGGATGCGGTGGCTGGGAGCAGCCACTGCACTCCAGTTTGGGCAACAGAGTGAGATTCCAACTCAAAAATATATATATATTCACTGGAGCACAACTTCCCAATCCAATTTTAAATTGTGGCTTCTTCTTTAACACTTGGACCTCTCATCTGTGTCATCTTCATTCATTTTCCCATCTATGTGAGGATATGGCTATTGCCTTCTCTCCTTTTGTATTACATGGCTGTTTCCTTTTCTCTAGAAAGGTGACCAGGTATGACCACATACCCTCCTCTTTCTCACAAACCATAGTGGACCCAGGAGTAAACTGCCAACTCTCAATTATCATCCTCAGGAGAGGACTCCAACAGTGATCATGTGTTCACAGTTTTTGTTTCTTGTGGAGATGTGTGATTACTGGATTTTGTCACCCTTGACATGGAGTGATGTAGAAAATGATGGAGTATTGTGAATGACATGTCTGTATCTAAAGAGAAGAAATGTGAATACTTGCAGTAGCACCAGAGAATGCTTGCAATACCACAGAGAATATGCTGGTGAGGCAAAATATTATGAGATCTGAAAATGAAACAGGACAATCTCTTAAACTCAAAAAATACATAAGTCTAGAGTCGACACTTCCCGAGAACATGATTGAAAAGCATCAGAATCTATAGCCCAGCTGATCTTTGTCAGTTTTCCATTGTACAAAGACAGAGTTTTAATTACTGGAAAAGCTACCTGCATTTAATTTTTGTCACCCTCAAAGGAGTGCAGTGGCATGCTTGTGGTCACTGCAACCTTGACCTGTTGGGCTTAGGTGATACTTCAACCTCGGCCTCCCAAATAGCTAAAACCACAGGCACTTCCCACCACACCTATCTAGGAAGCTGCATTTTTCATCTCCTAATCTCAAGAAATGATCCCAGGGTATGTATGTGTATCTGTATCTCCAAAAAACATAGGCCACTTGAATGAACAAAATAATTCTCCAGAAATTCACCCTAAGAAAACAAGCATCTATGCATTGGCTGAGTACAGTGGCTCAGCCTGTAATCCCAGCACTTTGGGGGTTGAGACAAGAGAATTAGCTGAGCCTGGGGGTTCAAGTCTAGCCTGGGCAAGTTAGTAAGATGTCGTCTCAACAATAAAATCACAAAAAAACAAGCCTGCTATGATGGCATGTGTCTATAGTTCTAGTTTCATGGAAAAGTGAGGTGGAAGGATTGCCTAAGTCCAGCAGGTCGAGGTTGTGGTGGTCATGAGTATGCTGCTGCACTCCAGCCTGGGCAACAAGAGCGACACTCCAACTCAACAACAATAAAAATCTATGCATTATCTGAAAAATAACTCAAAGTAACCATTTTAAACATGCTTAATAAGTGAAATAGAACACAGACTACAAAATTAGAAAAGTGATGTATGAAGAAAATCAGAATATCAGTGAATAAAACAGTGTAAAAACAACCTATTAGAAATATGCAGCCAGGCGTGGTAGCATGCGCCTGTAGTTCCAGCTACTTGGAAGGCTGAGGCAGAAGGATCACAGGAGCCCAGCAGCTCGAGGCTGCAGTGACCGGGAGCAGCCCCTGCACTCCAGTCTGGGTGAAAGAGTGAGACTCCAACTCAAAAAAAAAAAACACAAATATGCATTTAGTGACATAAACACCAATGTGAGGGAAGATGTAAAAATGCAGAGTGCTTGTATGCAATTGAAGATAACTTGTTCTGACATTAAGATGTATTGGTATGACTTTAAGATGTTTCACATACTGTCTATTTGCAACACGAATCATAAAGAAAATATTTATAAAAGGTATGCAAAAGACAATGAAAAAGTCATCAAGGCTCATCACTACAAAAATAAAAACCCAAAAGAGGGCAGTAAGAGAGGAAAACAAAGACAACATAGCTACAGGAAACACATAAAAAGTAGAAAGAGTTAAAGTACCAGGCATGGTGACTCATGCCTATAGTGTTGGCACTTTGGGAGGCCGACGTGAGAGAACTGCCTGAGTCCGCAGGTGAGAGGCCAGGCTGGGCAAGATGATGGGTCCTTATCTCTACAATAAATAAAAAACTTTTCTGGGCACACTGATGTGCGCCTTGTTTCCAGCTACTTGGAAGGCATGTTAGGACCAGCCTGGGCATCCTGAGAAGACACCGTCACTACAATAAAACTCAAAAATTGGCCGGGCATGGGATGGTGCACCTGTAGTTCCATCTACTTGGAAGGATCACTGGAGAGACGCTGGGGTGGCTGTGAATGTTCCACTACAATCCAGCATGGATGACAGAGTGATACTCCACTCATAATAAAAAGTTTTAAATTCTAAAATTTACATAAGATCTCAAGGATTATAAATACTCAAAACAGTGGTGGCAAAGAGGAGCCAAGTTAGAGGTATCACGCTTCTGATTTTAAAATATATTACAGGCTGGGTGCAGCGGTGCATGCCTATGATCTCAGCACTCTGGGAGACTGAGGTGAGAGGATTGCTAAAGTTCACATCTATACAATGAATCAAAAATTTAACTGGGAATGGTGGCGCATGTCTGTCATTCCAGTTACTTGGAAGGTTGTGGCAGAAGGATCTCCTAAGCCCAATGTCAAGACTAGTGGAACACTGATGGCCACTGCACTCCAGTCTGTGTGACAGAGTGAACCACCAACTAACCCTCCTGAAAAAAATGTTAAAAAATTACAGAAAGAAAAACAATGTGGTTCTGGAATAGAGGAAAAAGCAGTTAATGAAACAGAATAGAAAACTTCAAAATAAACCCCTATGAATATAATTAAATGACCTTCAATGAGGTTTACATGACAACACAATGAGGAAAAACAGGTTAATTAAAAAATGGTGTTGTAAAACAGGTAGTAGACAAAGGAAAATAATATAAAGGTCTGTTCTATCATACAAAAAACTAAAAGGATAAAGGATGAATGTAAAAACTGTAGTTATTAGAATCAAAAATAGGATGGAGACTAAGATATCGATCTTGACAATGCTTCCTTAGATCTGGCATCAAAAGACTTACAAAAAAAGTAAAATGGGACTAATGAAGCAAAGTAAAAAACCTTCACACAAGGGAAAACATTCACTGGAGCAAATGTGTCTCCTAAAGAATGAGAGGAGCCGGGCTCGGTGGCTCAGCCTGTAATCCCACGCCTTTGGGAGGCTGAGGAGAGTGGATTGCCTGAGCCCACGGGTTCGAGACCTGCCTGGGCAGGCGAGACCTCATCTCTACAATAAATCAAAAAATCACCTGGGCATGGTAGCGCGCGCCTGTAGTTCCAGCTACTGGGAAGGCTGAGGCGGAAGGATCGCCAGAGCCCAGCAGGTCAAGGCTGTGGTGGCCGGGAGTGGCCACTGCACTCCAGTCTGGGCAACGGAATGAGACTCCAACTCAAAAAAAAAAAAAAGTAAGAGGAAAATTCTTCAAAAAGTTAAAAGTAAGTTTATCCTAGGATCCAACATTTCCACTTTGGGTATCTACCCAAAGTATGAAAAGCAGACCTGAAACAGATATTTGCACATTAATTTTTACTGCAGCATTATATTATATTGCAGCATTATATTACAAAAGCCAAAAGGTGAAAGCACCCTAAATGTCCTTCAATTAATAGATAGAATGTGGCATATGTACAAACAACAAAATATTATTAACCCTTAAAAAATTTTTTGTTGGCCAGGCTCGGTGACTCAGCCTGTAATACCAGCAATTAGGGACTTCGAGGTGAGTGAATTGCCTGAGCCCATGGTTCAAGACCAGCACAGGCAACTTGGCAAGACCTCGTCTCTACAATAAAATAAAAAATAGCTGGGTGTGGTAGAATGTGCCTGCAGTTCCAGCTACTCAGAAGGCTGAGGCAGAAGGATTGCTGGAGTACAGAAGGTCAATGCTGGGGTTGCCATGAGCACCCCCCTACACTCCAACCTGGGCAAAGGAGTGTGATTCCAACTAAAAAAAAAAAAAAAATTCTGTTGTCCAGGTGTAGTGACTTAGTCTGTAATCCAAGCACTTTGGGAAGCTGAGATAAGAGGATTGCTTGAGCTTAGGTTTTGAAGACCATCATGGGCAACTTGGTGAGACCTCATGCCTATAATAAATAAAAAAAACTAAGTCAGGCATGGTAGTGCACACCTGTAGTTCCAGGTACTTGGAAGGCTTAGGTGGAAGGGTCACTTGAGCCCAGCATGTCAAGACTGCAATGGCTGTGAGTGGGCCACTGCACAACAGCCTGGGTGACAGAGTGAGATTCCAGCTTTAAAAGAAAATTTTTTTCATATGTTACATTAAGGATAAATCTTGTGGACATTATAATAACTTAAATGCACAGCATTCTCCAGACATGGTGACTCATGCTGGTAATCCCAGCATTTTGGGGGACTGACAGTGGGGAATCTGCAATAAAAAAAAGATTAAATAATTTTTATTTGTGAAAAAAACACATATGTAGATAATGATGTATATGTGTACATATATATGTGTGTGTGTATATATATATATATATAGTCCTAAGCTTCACACTAAACAAAATTTTTAATTAAGAGTGATGAAAAAGCCAGGCTCAGTGGCTCAGCCTGTAATCCCGCGAGTTTGGGAGACTGAGGTGAGTGGATTGCCTAAGCCCGCGGGTTCAAGACCCACCTGGGCAACTTGGTGAGACCTCATCTCTGCAATAAATCAAAAAATTAGCCAGGCGTGGTAGCACATCCCTGTAGTTCAAGCTACTTGGAAGGCTAAGGCGGAAGGATCGCCGGAGCCCAGCAGGTCGATTCTGCGGTGGCTGGGAGTGGCCACTGCACTCCAGTCAGTGTGACAAAGTGAGACTCCTACTCAAAAAAAAAAAAAAAAAAAAAAGAGTGATTAAAAAACAGGATAACATGTGAGAATTAAATATGTTTACCAGTGCTCTAACTGATACAATAAACTGAAAAAAATTGCCATTTAGAGTTTAAAACAATCGCAGTTCACCATAAAAAATTTAAAATAAAATAACAATGTTTTCTTCTAATTGTGGAAATAATCTGTGTTCTGGCAAAATTATTGAATTTGAATTTTCATAGAATCACATTTTAAACCTTCCTAGAACCAGAAATCATAAGACAGAAAACATAACGTGTCAATGTTATTCCTGGGATTTCTGAACCAAAGAACAAAATCAGCACTATTCTCACACATTTTATGATGAAGAATGATGACGTATAAAATATTTCACAGCCAGGCATAATGGCTCATGCCTATAATCCCAGCATTTTGGGAGGCTGAGGTGAGAGCACTGCCTGATCCTATAGGTTCAAGTCCTATAGGATTTGGCGAGACCTTATCTCTACAATATTTGGCGAGACCTTATCTCTACAATAAAATGAAAAAATTAGTTGGGCATGGTGATGTGCTCCTGTAGTTCCAGCTAACTGGAAACTGAGATGGAAGGATTGCCTGAGCCCAAGAGGTGGAGGCTGCGGTAGCCATGAACATAATATTACACTCTAGCCTGGGAGAAAGAGTGAGACTTCAAATTTAAAAAAAAAAAAAAAAGTTTACTGTGGAGTTCTTAAAAAGTAAACATGTTCCCAAAAGCAACAGAAGAGCCGTCAGATCATGCAGTCCCTGTGAACCATTAAAAGGACTTTGATTTTTCACTGTTACCTACGAAAGAGATCACTGAAGAGGAGATAGGGGTTTTGAAGAACTTCAGAGCATGGAACAGCAGATGTTCCTATGTGGCAGCAAGAGAAAGTTATTCAGGCTTCCCAGAAACCATTGCCTTTGAATCAGACCCCTTCCCAAACCACATTTCAGGCTTGCCTTCCTCCTTGGCAAGTGGCATGTGCTTTGCTCACTCCCACCTACCTGAGGGTTTCTGTAACACGTTGTGTCCCTTCACATCTCGGGGCATTTTCCTTTGTTCCAGACATATGATCGGATGAGGCTTAGAGACAGTAAGGCATGGTTTAGTAGAAAAAATAACTCTCGCTGTGATTCTCCAGTGACAAAAAGTGTACTCTGCTCAGTATAGAAAGCATTATGCAACATGACTTGAAAATGAGTCCCCAAATACTGTTGCCCAACAGATCCTTTAGAACACTTAGGAAGAATGTTAAATCTGTGAGTCCTTATCTTAGTGTAAATACATAATTGGTGACAGCAATTAGTTTCTAGATGTGGGCAATGATGTTGCATGCCACTAAATTTCTGAACTTGTCACTAACATAGAAGACACAGACCAGTCCAAAATAGGGAAAGGTTTATATTAAATGTATCACCTTCAATGTTTCTTTTTTTTTTTTTTGAGTTGGAGCCTCACTTGGTCGCCCAGACTGGAGTGCAGTGGCCGCTCCTGGCCACCGCAGCCACGACCTGCTGGGCTCCGGCGATCCTTCCGCCTCAGCCTTCCGAGTAGCTGGAATTACAGGTGTGCGCTACTATGCCCGGCTGATTTTTTGACTTATTGTAGAGATGAGGTCTCGCTGCCCAGGCGGGCCTTGAACCCACAGGCTCAGACAATTCACTCACCTTAGCCTCCCAAAGGCGCGGGATTACAGACTGAGCCACCGAGCCCGGCCAATGTTTCTTTTCTATGCCAAATAATCACCATGTTTTCTTAGAAAGCAAGAATTTTAAACTCATTTGTGTAAAGCAGAAGGTCCTAGAAGGTGGTCTACAAAAAACAAAGCATGAAATTCTTAGTATGGAAGAGGAACAATGTGTTGAGGTTCTTCTCACCCAGGGAAACCAGATTTCTGTGGTTCTCTAACATCACATTCTTGTACAAAATCTGCTGAGCATTGTCCAGGCATTTCCATTCCTCTGGAGAGAATTCTACAGCCACATCCCTGAATGTCAACAGCCCCTGAAAACAACACACATTTAGAAAATGGAGATGGACATTATTCTTCATTAAACTCAGGGTGGAACAAGAATGAAGACTTGTCCTAACTAACATGACATCTGGAACTAGCCAAAAAGATAGCTCTTAACACACAAATTTTCCCTTAATTATTTAAATTTGTGGGAAAAAGATGGAATAAAATCCACTCAGTCTGCATAGATACTGTACTTAAGTGAATGATACACTAAAAAAATTCGAGCCCCAAAGCAGACCTGTATATTTTTTATGTATATTTACATGAAACAGGATAAGCTGTATACATTGCTCAGATGGAAAACTCAGTGACTTAGAAAACTCTAAAGTTTTTTTTTAGATTAGAAAATATAGGTTTTTTTAAAACATAAATTAGAGAAAGATAGAGATTCACCTCCCCACGGTAGGAGGGGAAAGCCAGGAAACATGGTGACAGCCATAACTCACCGGGCACATGGCCACACCAGAGCCTAGCAAGGCAAAGGCGAGGATGTTCTGGCAATGGCCTTGGCAATGGTACTCTAAAATTTGAATGTGTACAACAATGAACTGAATATTGTAAAAATGCAGATTCTGATTCAGGAGGTCGGGAGGTAAAATGTAGAGTTTCTACAATTCATTTTTATTTGGTGGTTTCATTCTTTCACCCATAGGTCAACCTCCTGGTATAAAAGGATCCATGCCCTTTGGCCTCCCATGTAGCTGGGACTACAGCCACACACCACCATGTCAAACTCTTTTTTTGACATTTTTAGTAGAGATTAGATCTGGCTGTATTGCCTAGGCTAATCTTCAACTCTTGGGCTCAAGGGATTTTCCTGCCTTAGCCTCCTAAAATGCTGGGATGATAGGCATGAGCCACTGTGCCTGAGGATTGCCAGAGCCCAGCAGATTGAGGCTGTGGTCGCTGGAAGTGGCCACTGCACTCCAGCCTGGGTGACAGAGTGAGACTCCAACTCAAATAAAAGAAGATAAATAGTTATTTCTAAGAAGTTAACAGCAGAAACAATAATCAAGAAAACACAACACTTCTGTACACAAATGGCCTTTCAGGCAGTGACATCAGAACTCACAAAAACATCAAAAATGCCCCCAAGTGAGGGCCAAATCTCCTCCACTGCCCCCTTTTATGAACTAACCACATGGTGTTGGATTCAACCAATTACCCATGTCCAAAACATGGAACGTTTCTGGGCTGCAAAGATCTTGTCTTCATCTGTCTTTCTGGAGGCCATGTAATGTGGAGGTAATTGGTTTATCAGTTTGCTTCTCCAGACCTCCTCTTCAATCTTCACCTAACTACCAGGAAACTGGAGCAAATCTTATCTGGGTACCAATCCTAGTGCCAATCCAGGGTGAATCCGTGGAGGGTTTATTTAAAGTCAGCATAAAACAAGTAATTCATTTAAAGTATGATCTTGGCTCCTTGAGATCACATCACTCAACCCTCTCACTTTGTGAAGAAAATAAAAATCTAGGTGGGCATGGTAGCATGTGTCTGTAGATCCAGGTACTTGAAATGCTGAGGCGGCCATGAGCATGGCACTGCCCTCCAGCCTGGGTGACAAGAGTGAGACTGCAACTCAAAAAATAAAAAAATAAAGAAATGAAAAATCTTACACTCAAATCAGGGAATAAAATTCTTAAATACTTGGACCCACTGGAATTGCTGTATTCTGCAAAGAGGCCATTTTCCTTGTATTAGAACAGTCTTTAGAAAGTCTTCAACTTGTATTATCTTGTAGCTTAGTTGGGTCAAATATAAAAGATGCTTGGATACAAAAGTGTACATTTTTCCTATTCGCCCCCCTTCTCCTCTCCCAGCATGCCTTTGCCCAACTGGTGATTCTTATCCAGTAAGCCACTGCTGGTGCTGAAGAAGAAACACCAAGTTACAGCCTTTGCCTCAACTCCTCTCGACTTTCTGGCTCTCCTGCACTGAGCAGAATGGGGTTGTGACCTGATTACACAAACTTCCAATGACCCTGATTACAGACCCAGGGAATTTTCACCTGGGTAGTCCAAATAAGGCAACTGCTTAGCTGTCACCCACCAGCAACTGCATGTGGCCAAATTCCCCTCATTTTGGTCCAAATAACGATCAGCTGCTCCTCTTGATACCAATAAATCAAAGGGGAAGGGAACTGGCAGAGAAGCTTATTTCGGAGTTTGAATCCAGAGAGCAGAGCTGGACTCGAAGTCTTACTAAAATGGTTCTGCTTGGCCAGGCTCTGTGGTTCAGCCTGTAACCCTAGCATTTTGGGAGGCTGAGGCAAGTGTATTGCCTGAGTCCTTGGGTTCAAGACCAGCCTAGGCAACGTGGAAAAACCTTATCTCTACAATAAATCAATGATTACCAGGAGTGGTAGTGCAGGCCTGTAGTTTTGGCTATTTGAAAGGTTGACACACCTGTAATTCCAGCAATTTGGGGGCTGAGGTGAGTGGATTGCCTGAGCCCACGGATTCAAGACCTGCCTGGGCAACTTGGCGAGACATCATCTTTACAGTAAATCAAAAATAGGCTGGCTGTGGTAGTACACACCTGTAGTTCCAGCTAATTAGAAGGCTGAGGTGGAAGGATCACTGGAGCCCAGCAGGTCAAGGCTGCAGTGGCCGGGAATGGCCACTGCACTACAGTCTGGGTGACAGAGTGAGACTCCAACTCAAAAAAAAGAAAAGAAAGTTTAAGGCAGAAGTATCCCCAGAGCCCAGCAGGTCAACGCTGGGATGGCCATGAGTATGTCACCATACTCCAGTCTGGGCAACCATGTGAGACTTCACCTCAAAAATAAATGAAATAAAATGGTTCTGCTCACCCTTTAGGGTTTCTTTTTTCCCTGAGTTGATGTCTCACTCTGTTACCCATGCTGGAGGGCAGTGGCACACTCATGGCCACCCCATCGTCAACCTGCTAGGCTTTGGTGACACTTCTGCCTCAGCCTTCCAAGTAACTGAATCTACAGGTGCACACAACCATGCCCGGTTAATTTTTTTCATTTATTGTAGAGATGAGGTCTCACCAATTGCCCGGACTGGTCCAGAACCTTGTGAGCTGAGGCAATCCACTCATCTCGACCTCCCAAAGCACTGGGATTACAGACTGAGCCACTGAGGTCAGCCCACTTTAGGATCTTACAGTTCACATTTATAGTCCAGAGATGTCAGTGTCTAAACATTAGCCATGTGGGCAGGAAAACATTGTACAGAACTTCAATGACAGCTACATTTTACATATAGATAATGACATTTACAGTTGAGACAGTTTACAAGGCCTGAGATATCATGCATTGCAAAAGTCATGCAAATCAATTCTTGATGTTATATAGTTCAAAGGGAGTCAATAGGAATTTACATCTTTGGGTGGTGTCTGCTGGGAAGTCACGGATCCCCTGAAGCTACTAACTGCAAATGTATAGAAGACAAAGGAAGCCAGGCATAATGGCTCAAGCCTGTAATCCCAGCATTTGGGAGGCCCAGGCAAGTGGATTGCCTGAGTTCTCAGGATCGAGACCAGCCTGGCCAACTTGGCGAAACCTCATCTCTACAATAAATCAAAAATTAATCGGGCATGGTAACAGATGCCTGTAGTTCCAACTACTTGGAAGGCTGAGGTAGAATGATCACCAGAGCCTCCCAGGTTGACGCTGGGGTGGCCCTGAATGTGCCACCACACTCCAGCCTAGGCGTCCAAGTGAGACTTCAACTGAAAATAAAAAAAGAAAGAGATTTATTTGAGTTTGAATCCAGGGTACAGAGCCCAACTCGAGTTCTTTCTAAAATGGTTCCAATTGGCAGGACTCGATGGCTCAACCTGTAATCCCAGCACTTTGGGAGGCAGAGGTTAGAGTAATGCCTAAGCCCACGGGTTCATGTCCTGCCTGGGCAACCCAAGAGACCTCATCTCTACAATAAACCAAGAAAAATTAGCAGAGCCTGATGGTGCATGTCTATAGTACCAGCTTCCTGGAAGGCTGAGGTGGTAGGATCACCCAAACCCAGAAGATGGAGGCTCCGGTGGCCATGAGTGTGCCATTGCTATTCAGCCTGGGCGACAGAGTGAGAGTCCGACTCATAAATAAATAAATAAACAAACAAACACAAGGGGACTCTCAGTCAAGTGCTCAGGAATGTGTTAGAGTTCTTGAAATACCACCATGCAGCTGGGAGTGGTAGCGCATGCCTGTAATTCCAGCTATTCTGAAGGCTGAGGTGGAAGGATCACCAGAGCCCAGCAGGTCGAGGCTGCGGTGGCCGGGAGTGGCCACTGCACTCCAATCTGGGAGACAGAGTGAGACTCCGACTCAAAAAAAAAAAAAAAAGAAATACTGCCATGCCCTTCTCTAGGAGGACAGATCATAGGTGGGTTTCTGCATCATCACTGCCCCTTCTCAAAGCGTTTCACCCCAGGTCTACCTGGACCCCATGCAATGAGATCTGTCTGGGGCTTCAGGATTCATGATCTGCTGCTGGCCCAAGGGGACCCTTCCCACTGTGGCAGAGCTTCCGTGTGATCTTGGCTAGCCTTCCTTGTCTGTAGGTCTTATGAGGAGGCAGATTGAGCTTTCACAGGGAGGCAATCCTCTTAGGCAGCAATGTCCAAAGAAAATGCGAGCCATGCATGCCATTTAAAATGTAGCCACATAGCCGAGCTTGGTGGCTCAGCCTGTAATCCCGTGCCTTTGGGAGGCTGAGGTGAGTGGATTGCCTGAGCTGGTGGGTTCGAGACCCGCCTGTGCAGCGAGACCTCATCTCTACAATAAATCAAAAAATCAGCCGGGCGTGGTAGCGCGTGCCTGTAATTCCGGCTACTTGGAAGGCTGAGGTGGAAGGATCACTGGAGCCCAGCAGGTCGAGGTTGCGGTGGCCAGGAGTGGCCACTGCACTCCAGTCTGGGCGACGGAGTGAGACTCCAACTCAAAAAAAAAAAAAAAATGTAGCCACATTTTTAAAAAGGAAGAGAAATTAGTGAAATTAATTATAGTAATTGCTTTAATTTAATATATTAAAAATATTATCTTAATATGGAATCAAGAAAAATTGTTAATGAAGTTTATTTTGGGAACTATATCTTTAAAATCAGAAAAATCTGCATGTTTATCTTGATATTCACAGAAAAAAACATTATAGACTAAAGGAAAAAATCCTCCATGAAAATCGCTCTGTAATTTCAGCTTCCAATATCATTTTAGACCAATTATTCCAAACTCCATAGGGCCAAGAGGTGTCTGACTCCCCTGACCTCAGAGAGGTGAGGGGCCCTGAAACTTTCTTTTCTTGCAGAGGTCAAATACCCTTTCCTACCATAATCGCTCCTCAGGCTCAAGGGTGAAAAAAAGATGCCTGTCCACATGTAGACCACTGCCTCACAAAATCCTTTATAATGTCCAGACTCACTAATAACCTATCTTCCAGGCATTCATATCGATACATTGTTGTCAGTCACCCTTGGTTACTTCCAGGTATCACTCAACCATGACACCTTGGGCCCACCACCTGAGGTCATGAGATGTTGAAACCTGGCAATGTCAAGATACAAGATTCATCTGACTGCTGTGGAAACCAAAAAATGCAACTCTGGATTTTCCTTTTGGACCATACTTCCTCAAGGTCTAACCCACCCCCATAACGTAAAACCTTGCTTTGGAGGCCTTAAATACCTGGCTTCCAGCCTGCCATGCCACTCTTGCTTGAGGGGCGGTCACTTTTCCGTCTGTGAAAGGTAAATAAAAAAGTTTACTTTCAGGCCAGGTGCCGTGGCTCATGTCTATAATCCCAGCACTTTGGGAGGCCAGGTGAGAGAATGGCTGGAGCTGATGGGTTCGAGACCAGTCTGGGCAACTTAGTGAGACCTCTTCTCTAAAGTAAATCCATAAAAGTTAGGAATGGTGACGTGTGCCTGTAGTTCCAGATATTTGGAAGGCTGAGGCAGAAAGATAGACTGAACCCGGCAGGTTAAGGCTGTGGTGGCGTGAGCATGACACTACCCTCCATCTTGGACGAAAGAGTGAGACTCTGACTCAAAAACAAAAAACAATCAAAAAAACTTTACTTTCTTCTGTGCTGCAATTTTGCATTACTCCCGCGGCATGACCCATCTTGTCTCAGTTTACCCTTTCAGTTATAAAATCTGAAACAAAATAATTGTCATTAGATTGTTTCCATTTATGAATAAAATACCTATATATGCTGTATGGATATTATTCATAAATGAATATATTATTATAAACAACGTCAAAGCGAATGTCACCATTTCTGAGCAGGTGCTGGTGCTGTAAGCACTCTGTTTCAAAATGCTGCATGCAAAACTTGCTTTTTGGTTGGACTCGGTGATTTAACCTGTAATCCCAGCGCGTTGGGAGGCAGAGCGTGTGGACTGTCTGAGCCTGGGGGTTGGAAACCAGCCCGAGGAACTTAGTGAGACCTCGTCTCTGCAACAACAACAACAACAAAATTAGCCAGGCATGGTAGCGGGGGCCTTCATTCCGATCACTTGGAAGGCTGAGGCAGAATGATCTCCGGAGCCCCGAAGGTCGACGATGGGGTGGTCATGGGCGTGACACAGCTCCGCAGCATGGACTACAGAGTGAGACTACCTCTCAAAATAAAGAAATCTGCTTTTCTTCGTTGAGACAGACCTTATCTGATAGATCTCTTGTCACTCAAAGTTAGAGGGGTGGGCCGTGGAACCTTATCCTATCAGCGCATGTCATGGTGGGAACTACCCAATCAAATACGAGCCGGAAGAGCTGGCGCGGCTTCCGGGCTCTGACCGGGCCTTTGACTTTCGCGCCTGCGCACAGAGCTCCGGTCGCTCCCATGTTGTCTTGCTCTTCAAGAATACCCAGTGTGCCTGCTGCAGCCTCTTTCGCCCTGCGCCCTTCAGGTCCTGGGAGCCCATAGGGAGGTCGCCGGGACACCCAGAAGGCAGAAGATGGTGAGTATGGGGGCAGGTGGGAGACGAGGAAGTCGAATGGACGCGGATGACCTGGCTGCGGCGGGCCTGGACCGTTGGTTGGCAGCTCAGCCGCATCCTCTCCGTGCATGTGGGGCTGGGCCGGGACCGCCATCTTGTCTCCATGGCACCGTCGCCGGCGAGATTCCTTTGTGGGAAGCTTCTCTCAGCCCCCCGCCCCGGATGTGCCGGGCGCCAGCGGTGAGGGATTGTGGAGAAGATCCTACGTGCATGTGGGGCCGGCGGGAGAGCTGAGGTCCTGTCCCCCGCCCCTCTCCCGCCCCCAAGGACACACGGAGGTTCCGTCACAATGGAAAGGATTCCCCTTGGGCCAGCGGCGGATCTTGAATCGGGAAGTCCCAGGCAGATCTCATTGCATGGGGGCCCCGGAGGTCCTCGGGGGAAACGCTTTGAGAAGGGGCAGTGGTGATGCAGAGACCCACGATCGGTTTCTTTTCACCACAACCCCTAGAGAAGGGCATGTCTGGGGTCAAGAACTCCAACACATTCCAGAGCACTTGATTGAGAGTCCCCTTGTGTTCTTTTATTTATTTACTTATTTATTTTTGAGTTGGAGTCTCACTCTAAGGCCCAGGATGGATGGCAATGGCACGCTCATGGCCATCGCAGCCTCGATTTGCTGGGCTTAGGCGGTGCTACCACCTCAACCTTGCAGGAAGTTGGTACACAGACATGCACCATCAGGCCCGGCTAATTTTCTTTGATTTATTGTAGAGATGAGGTATCCCAAGTTGCCCAGGCGGGACCCGAACCCGTAGGCTTAGGCAATCCTCTCACCTCTGCTTCCCAAAGTGCTGGGACCACAGGGTGAGCCACGGAGCCCCGCCTATCAGAACCATTTTAGAAAGACCTCGAGTCAGGTTCTGTACCCTGGATTCAAATTCAGAAATAAACTTGTTTTTTTCTCTGTTTTTTTTTTTCCTCTTAGAGTCTCACTCTGTCGCCAAGGCTGGAGTGTGGTGGCATGCTCATGGCCACCCCAGCGTCCACCTGCTGGCCTGTGGTGATCCTTCCACTTCAGCCTTCCAAGTAGTTGGAACTACAGGTGTGCACTACCATGCCCGGCTAATGTTTGACTTATTGTAGCGACAAGGTCCGGCCAAGTTGCCCAGGCTGGTCTCGAACCTGAGAACTCAGGCAATCCACTTGCCTCGGCCTCCCAAATGCTGGGATTATAGGCTTGAGCCACTATGCCTGGCCTCCTTTGTCTTCTATACACTCCCAGTAAGTAGTTTCAGGGGATTCTTGACTTCCCAGCAGATTATGCCCAAAGATGTGAATTCCTTTCGACTCCCTTTGAACTATATAACATCAAGAATCGATTTGTATGATGTTTGCAATGCTTGATATCTCAGGTCTTGTAAACTGTCTTTACTCTAAATGTCATTGTCTAAATGTAAAGTGCGGCAGTCATTGAAGTTCTGTACAATGCTTTCCTGGCCACATGGCTGTTTAGACATGACGTCTCTGGTCTATAAAATGAACTATAAGAGTCTAAAGGGGGCCAGACTGGGTGGCTTAGTCTGTAATCCCAGTGCTTTGGGAGGTCAAGGCAGGTGGATTGCCTCAGCCCATGGACCTGGACCAGCCGGGCAACTTGACGAGACCTCGTCTCTACAAAAATTGAGAAAAATTGGCCAGGCATTATTGCATGAGCCTGTAGTTCCAGCTATTTGGAAGGTTGAGGCAAAAGGATCCCCAGAGTGTAGCAGGTTGATGCTGGGGTTGTGAGTGTGCTATGCCCTCCAGCCAGGGTGATGGAGTGAGACACCAAGTCAGAAAAAAGGAAACCCTAAAGGGTGAGCAGAACCATTTTATTTATTTATTCATTCATTTTTGAGTTGACGTCTCACACCATTTCCCAGGTTGGAGTGTGGTGGCACTCTCAAGGCCACCCCAGCGTTGACCTGCTGGCTCTGGGGACCCTTCCACCTGACCTTTCAAATAGCCAGAACTACAGGCACCCACTACTGTGCCCAGTAATCTTTGATTTATTGTAGAGCTGAAGTCTTCCCAGTGCCCAGGCTGTCTTGAACCCACGGGCTCAGGCAATCGGTTCACCTCAGCCTCCCAAAATGCTAGGATTACAGGCTGAGCCACCGAGCCTGGCCAAGCAGAACCATTTTAGTAAACCTTGTTTCCAGCTCTGCTCTCTGGATTCAAACTCAGAAATAAGCTTCATTCTGCCAGTTCCCTGCCCCTTTTATTTATTGTATCAAGGGGAGCAGCCAAACATTCTTCAGACCAAAATGGGGGGAAGCCCGCCACGTGCAGTTGCTGGTGGGTGACAGCTAAGCAGTTGCCTTATTTGGACTATCCAGGTGAATATTCCCTGGGTCTGTAATCAGGGTCATTGGCAGTTTGTGTAATAAGGTCACAACCCCATTGTGCTCAGAGCAGAACAGCTATTAAGTCGAGAGAAGGAGTTGGGGCAGGGGCTATAACTTTATTCAGTGCCATTAAAACAGAGAAGATGGCTAGGTGCGGTGGCTAAGCTGGCAATCCCAGTACTTTGGGAGACCAAAGTAAGCAGATTGCCTGAGCCTGTGGGCTCATGATCAGTCTGAGCAACTTGATGAGACCTCATCTCTACAATAAATCAAAAAATTGGCCAGACTTGGTAGTTCATGACTGTAAGTTCTGGCTACTTGGAATGCTGAGGCAGAAGGATCACCTGACCCCAGCTGTCGCTTGCGGTGGTAGCCGTGAGCATCCCACTGCACTCCTGCTTGGGTGATAGAGTGAGACTCCAACTGAAAAAAAAAATCAAAACAAAACCTGATAGTGGTGGGGCTGGCATCTGAAACACCCATCTTAGACTGTGTGTGCCTTTTTGTTTGTTTATTATCCATTTTGGGTAGGGGGCAAAGGGGACTGAGGTTAAGAGCTGGCTAAAAACTGCAGACATCTGGGCCCCATCTTTCCGTCCAGTGTTCCTTGCCTTATACATCTTTTTTCCCTTGACTGTTTCTGAGTTGTATCCTTTATAACTGTTGAAGTGAGGTGAAATGTTTTTGCTGAGTTCTGTGAGTAGTCCATCGAATTATTGCACTGGAGGTGGGACTATGGAAATCGCTAATTTCTCGGCAGTTGCTCAGAAGCATAGATGGCCCCTGGGATTTGCAAATGACTTCTGCAGTGGGGCAGTGTTTTGCGCCTGAGCCCTGAACTTGTGGGGCCTGTGCTAACTCTGGATAGTGATAGACTTGAATTGTTGGGCAACCACTTGGTGTTGGAGTGTGGGTTGTGTCCAGTGGACTCCACACATTTGGTGTCAGAAAAAAAATTATTACAGGTCAGAATTTTAAAGTGACTCTGGGTGACTTTTGGTCCCTGGTGAGACTGTGGAGGATGGAGAATTTTCATGATGAGAAGAGTGAATGGTAGGGTTTGTGGAGCTCCCCAAATTAAGTTCCCAGCTGCTCAAGTTTCCCTCCATCACTACCTAGGGATCAGCTACCCTGGGCTGTGTCTCACAGCAAGAGTGGCCCCCAAGCTTGGGAATGTGATGAATCTCTTGAGTATGCAGTTCTTGGGGCTGTGGGTGAAGCAGACTGCTTCCCTGAGGTACTTTCCTTTTAGTTTCTTTATGAAATCTACTGCCCATAGTTCTGCTGTGACCTTATCCAATAAATCACCAGAGGCAGAGACAGGGAGAAAGGAGAGTGTTTAATTCCTATAACCAGATTATTGGAGATGGTTTGGGATCATTACCAATAAGTCTGCTTAAAGCAACACAAGCTTATTCCAGTATTTATACCCCAAGTTCATAGCCCTTATCCACCCTGGACTCAAAGCCTATGTGCAGTTTTAGCATAAGTCAGGATTTACTTTCACAATTTTTGATACATGACCACTGATGTGACACAAAGTCTCCTGGTCATGTTGACTTTTTAAAAATTATTACTTATTTTTTTGAGTTGGAGTCTCACTCCATCACTCTTACTGGAGTGCAGTGACATGTTCCCAGCCACTGCAGTCTCAACCTGCTGGACTTAGGTGATCCTTCTGCCTCAGCCTTCCAAGTAGCTGGAACTACAGGCATGCACTACCTCGCCTGTCTAATTTTTGATTTTATTGTAGAAATGAGGTTTGTCGAGTTGCCCAGGTGGGTCTCGAACCTGAGGATTCAGGCAATCCACTCACCCCAGCCTCCCAAAGCACTGGGATTACAGACTGAGCCACCGAGCCTGGTGAGGGTCATCGTGAATACCTGGAGTCAGGCCATCCTCTCACCTTGGCCTCCCAAAGTGCTGGGATTACTGGCTGAGCCATCATGCCTGGCCTCATGTTGACATTTTAGGTAATATTTGGGAATTTGCAATATGTTCTTTTACAGTTTTTTAAGCGGCAGGGGCAGGCAATTGCAATATCTTGATGGAAGGAAACACATAATTATAACAATCTATTATTCTCAGAGCCCTGTTTGTAACACTCCCATGTCCTTGTATTCACAGATGGAGGGGAGATGGGCAATGCCCACTTCATGTTTTCAGACACATTGCTGTCAGCCCTGGACTTCTGTCCTAATTATTAGGTGGTCTGGTTTGCTCGGCTGTTTCTTCTTCAGCAGCAGGAATGACTTACAGGATAAGATTGGTCAGTTGGGCAAAGGCGTGCTAGGAGAGGAAAAGTTGGTTGAATAGGAAAATTGTACTATTTTGAATCCTAGCATCTTTTGTTTTACCCAGCTGAGGTACAATAGAATACAAGTTTAAGGCTTTCTAAATGACTGCTCTAATGCCACCAAAATTGCCTCTTTTTGGCCCATAACAATTCCAGTGTGTCCAAGTATTTAAGAATTTTATTCCATGATTTGAGTGGAAGATTTTAGGTTTCTTTTTGAGTTGGAGTCTCTCTCTTGTTTCCCAGGCTGGATTGCAGTGGCATGGTCATGGCTGCCTCAGCTTTTCATGTACCTGTATCTACAGACACATGTTACCATGCCTACCTAGATTTTTATTTTCTTTATAGAAAGTGTGAGTGGGTTGAGTGATATGATCTTGAGCTGTGATCATGCTTTAAATGAATTATTTGTTTTATGCAGACTTTACATAACAAAACCCTCCACAAATAAACCATTGATTGGCTCTAGGATTGGTATCCAGATACGATTTGCTCCAGTTTCCTGGTAGTTAGGTGCAGATCAAAGAGGAGGTCTGGAGAAGCAAACTGATAAACCAATTACCTCCACATTACATGATCTCCAGAAAAACAGATGAAGATGTCAAGGTCTCTGCAGCCCAGAAACTTTCCATCTTGTGGACATGGGTAAATGGTTGAATTCAACACAATGTGGTCAGTACATAAAAGGGGGCAGTGGTGGAGATTTGGCCCTCACTTGGGGCCTTCCCTTATGTTGTTGTGAGTTCTGATGTCACTGCCTGAAGGGCCATTCGTGTACAGAGAAGTTTTGTTTTCATGATTATTATTTTTATTGTTTTTAACTTCTTAGAAATAACTCTTTAGCTTCTAATATTATTGTCCTGGAAAAGCCTGAGAGTTTTTTGGTGAAATTGCTCATTATTATATCTTATAAAATTGACAATGAAGTAAGTGACTTTCCTAGATTAAAATTATACACACGCTGGGAGTCAAGTGTTCCTTGGGTAGTCTTAGGAAGTACAGACATGGCAACACTCTGAGGCACAAATGTCAGAATCCTACCTAGGGCTCATTTCTTGTTCCAGCCCTGCCCAGATGTACCGTCTTCTGAGACTCCCCCATGTCTGTCTCCACCCTGAAATCTACCCTCACACGTCTGATCAGAAGAGGTCAGAATTTTGGGTAGGTGTTCCCAGTGTCTCTACAAAGCTGGTGCTCACAATTTTCCCACACCCAAAAGCAAAATAAAAGGGAGCAAAGAACGGTGTACTAAGGTGTTTCCATTACTTTTTTTTTCTTTAACACCTGTGTTTTTTGAGCCATCTTACCTAGCAACCTGTTCTTCATTCCTGTAGATCCATAATTTGCTCCTCACATTATAAAAAAGTAAAAATGAACATAATAGTGAAAAATCTGTCTTGAACTACACTCCATGTTCCTTTCTATAAGCCTCCCATCTTATTGTATGTATTATTTATTTTGATACACTTTTTTTCTAGATTGGAAATAAAATGTATCTAGAAAGTAGTTTAGAGAGAAGTGAAAGATTTCTATTTGATACACTTCATTTTAAAACTGTTGATAGAGAAGCAAGAAGAAATAGCCTGGGTCCCTCATGTAAATCCTGGGATTAGAGGACACTTTGTACCCCCTGTCCCAGACTGTTAGGAGGATTCACTCCCATACTATGTTGTCCTGCCAGGGTGACTGTGAGACCTTCACTCAAACAATAAATTAACTGGCCAGGATTGGGGGCTCAGTCTGTAATCCCAGCACTTTGGGAGCTTGAGGCAAGTGGATTGCCTGAGGCCGCGGGTTCGAAACCAGCCGAGGCACCTTGGTGAGACCTATTCTCTACAATGAATAAAACATTAGCCAGGTGTGGTAGCACACGCCTGTAGTTCCTACTACTTGGAAGGCTGAGGCAGAAGGATGGCTGAGGCCAGCAGGTTGAAGCTGGGGTGACTGTGAGCATGCATGCCACTGTACTCCATCCTGGGTGATGAAGTGAGACTCCAACTCAAAAAATAATAATAATAAAGTAACTGAATTTAATTTGTAAAAAGGTTTGTTCTCAACATTTAGGTGTAACATGTCCAGATAACCTCACCTGAGAAGAAATTCCAGTGAAGGAGGGAAAGAAGAAGAAATGGCTGATTCTCAGGTCAATGAGTTTCAGATCAGGGGCTGTGTCTACTAATTTTACTGGAATATCACTATTTTAGAATTTGTAAACCTTTACTTCTTTTGATAGTTCTGCCTAATGAGTTCATTTCAACTGGTTTTTGTTCTTCTTGTGGTATTCAAGGAGCTCTGATAAGCACTTCTTCGCTACACACTACAGCTTTCTCCCTGTTCTGTTCATCCATGCTTCTTAGCTGCCATGAACAGTTCTCTCCATGAATTTTTACATTACAAATGTTCCCTTGTGACTGTGGAACATAGGAAGGCATGGGTCCCCAAGATTCCTTTTGGAGTTGAGGTAGATCCTCAGATATTAGTGAAAAATCAGAACATGTGCTCTTTTTTAGTTGGAGTCTCACTCTCACCCAGGCTGGAGAGCAGTGGCATGCTCCCAGCCACCACAACCTCAACCTGCTGAGCTCAGGTGATCCTTCAATCTCAGCATTCCAAGTGGCTGGAACTATGGGAACATGTACTATTAAGGTATTATGTGGATGCTCCATTAGCTAAATGCAGAACAGGGTTAATAGAGTGCACATTTAAACAAATGGGAGTTAACACCCAGAATAACTTGGGAAAGTCTCAGTGAAGAATAATTGGTTGTAACTTTCTCTTTAGGATGCTAAAAGCAAACAAACAAAAAATATAAATACAATATTAGAGATTTCTTGATTAATGTGACATCTGACTTTTTTTTACTGAATAGTTAGCTTTTTTATGATTAATATGTACCTTGGGGAGACTTGCCAAAGATCATCACATTTAATCTGGAAGCTCTCCTTTCATCTTAGATTCTCTTTGCATATAGTTTGTTTTTGATAATGAAGGCTCTCATCTTTGTTTACTACTCAGATAAACTGAGATAAACCCAGGATCTACCACTTGGTGGATGTTTGCAAAATATTCTTACTGGGCCAGAAGCACTGACATCATTGGTGAGTTTGTTAGAAATACAGAAAGTCAGGTCAAGCAGTGTGGCTCATGCCTATCATCCCAGCACTTTAGGAGGTTGAGACAGGAAAATCCCTTGAGCCCAAGAATTAAAGATTAGCCTAGGCAATGCAGCCAGACCAAATCTCTACCCAAAAAGTTAAAAAAGAGCTTGCCATGGTGGTGTGTGCCAGTAGTCCTAGCTACATGGGAGGCTGAGGGTGGATCCTTTTATATTAAGAGGTTGAGCCTTTGGGGAGCTATGGGTGAACCAACTAAAAAGGAATTGTAGAAACTCCATTTTATCTCAGACCTCCTGAATCAGAATCTGCATATTTTATTTGTTTTATTTTTTTCTGAGTTGGAGTCTCACTCTGTCGCCCAGACTGGAGTATGGTGGCTGCTCCTGGCCACTGCAGCCTCGACCTGCTGGGCTCTGGTGATCCTTCCACCTCAGCCTTCTGAGTAGCCGGAATTACAGGCATGCACTACCACGCCCGGCTGATTTTTTTGATTTATTGTAGAGATGAGGTCTTGCTGCCCAGGCGGGTCTCAAACCCACGGGCTCAGGCAATCCACTCACCTCAGCCTCCCAAAGGCGTGGGATTACAGGCTGAGCCACCGAGCCTGGCTAGCATCTGCATTTTTACAATATTCAGTTCATTGTTGTACACATTCAAACTTTAGAGTGCCATTGCCATGACCATTGCCAGAACATCCTCACCTTTGCCTTGCTAGACTCTGGTGTGGCCATGTGCGCTGTGAGTTATGGCTGTCACCATATTTCCTGGCTTTCCCCTGCTACCATGAGGAGGCGAATCTCTCTCTTTCTCTAATTAACTTTTAAATAAACTATATTTTCTAATCTAAAATAAAACTTTAGAGGAATTTTTCTAAGTCACTGTGTTTTCCATCTGAGCAACGTGTAAAGTTTAACATGTTTGGTGTAAATATACATAAAAGCCGGGCTCGGTGGCACAGCCTGTAATCCCGCACCTTTGGGAGGCTGAGCTGAGTGGATTGCCTGAGCCCACGGATTCGAGACCTGCCTGGGCAACTTGGCGAGACCTCATCTCTACAATAAGTCAAAAATTAGCCGGGTGTGGTAGTGCACACCTGTAGTTCCAACTACTTGGAAGGCTGAGGCAGAAGGATCGCCAGAGTCCAGCAGGTCGAGGCTGCGGTGGCCAGGAGCGGCCACTGCACTCCAGTCTGGGCGACAGAGTGAGACTCCAACTCAAAAAATAAAAAACAAATAAATAGATAAATAAATAAATAAACATTAAAAATATACAGCCTGCCTTGATGTTTGAATTTTATAGTGTATTATTCACTTAAGTATAGTATCTATGCAGGCTGAATGGATTGTATTCCATCTTTCTTCCTCAGATTTAAATATCTAAGAATATTTGTGTTAAGAACTATCTTATTCATTAATTCCAGATGTCAAATTAGTTAGAACAAATTGTCTTTACTCTTGTTCTAACCTGAGTTTAATGAAGGATAATACCTATTCACTTTTGGTAAATATGTGTTGTTTTCAGGAGCTGTTGACATTCAGGGATGTGGCCATAGAATTCTCTCGAGAGGAGTGGAAATGCCTGGACCCAGATCAGCAGAATTTGTACAGGAATGTGATGTTAGAGAACCACAGAAACCTGGATTCCCTGGGTGAGGAGAACCTCAACACACAATTCCTCTTCCATACTAAGGATTTCATGGCTTTTTTGTTTGTTTTTCTTTTTTTTTTAGTTTGGGCTCCCCTTTTCAAATGGGTGAGTGGGGGGCTCCCAGTATTT
>JAPVLO010001876.1:0-50604 GCA_027257055.1 Cephalopachus bancanus
TAAGTTCATACTTTTCAGTCTCACCGAATATCATGACTCAAAGTAATAATTTACAGTAACAACTTTCAAATTTACATAGCCAGGCTCAAAACCTCTGCCAATGTTGAATCATATGTTGAACTTCCTATGTGGCATGGATTTTGAGGCCTTACTGACATTTCAGATTGATCACTGTCACAATGTGAGTCCTGACCTTCCCACCAAGTCTCTCCCACTTCCGCCTCAAGTTCTGGCAAGTCCACTCTTCCCAGGCTCTTATGCCCACTACATGATTCACAAGTCCACGCAACCTATAAAGATTGTGCTTGGCCAAAGATGCCCACAAGAGGGTGGAATGTCCTCTCTCAATGTTCCGGAGCACAACTTATGTTATTCTCTTTCTGGTGGCCTTTTTATTTTTATTTGTTTTTTTAAGTTGGAGTCTCACTCTGTCACCCAGGCTGGAGTGCAGTGCAATGCTCACAGTCACTGCAGCCTCGACCCTCAATCCTTCCGCCTCAGCCTTCCAAGTAGCTGGAACTAGAGGCATGCACCACCACAGCCAGCTAACTTTTTGACTTATTGTACTGATGAGGTCTCACCAAGTTGCCCGGGTGGGTCTTGAATCCGTGATCTCGGGCAATCCTCTCACCCTGGCCTCCCAAAGTGTTGGGATTATAGGCGTGAGCCACCGTGCCCAGCTCTGGCAGCCATTTTAACAGCTCCCTGATTCATACCCCTACAAAAACATCCTGAAAAGAGGCAATGAAAGCAGGAAGTCACAGACCCAGTCTGTGGCCAGGCTGAGCACCTTTGGCCTGACTCCAGGCAAATATCTCCACCTCCTGTCACAATCTCAGTTCTTATACCTGCTGCACAGAAAAGCCAATTGACTAAGGCAGCAGTTGTTGCAGTGAAGAAAGAGGTTAATTATTGCAGGGCAGTCAAGTGGGAACTGGGAGATAGTTCTCAAATCTGCCTCCCTGAGACTTTTTATGCTTGAGTTTTTAATAATTTGGGAGGTAAGGGTCTAGGGAATGGGTACTTCAAGGGGTTGGAGATGAAGCTGAAGAGATGTTAAAACTGTCTTCCTGCACAGAGAGAGTTTCTGGGTGGGAATCAGCTCCCAGGTAGGGCCAGTTGGTCTACCAAAATGTAAAGTCTGAAAAACATTTCAAACACCAGCCTTAGGTTTTACAACCATGCAGTGGAGAAGATACAAGTATTGTGACCATCAGTGATGAAACTCCCAGGCAGAAAGCCATTATTAGAAAAGTAAACTAGAGGACAATGACTAGTTATCATTTAACTATGCCTATAGCTCAACAGAAAGTATGCAAAAGGAAAAAACCAAACACCTGGATGCCATTGGCAAGGTCTGCATGACCTAAGTCTCATTGTTTAAGAGAAAAAAAGTTCATCAATCTCACAGGCAACTTTCCCTGGGGGTCGGGATGTGAAGATAATCAATTATTACTTAGTGCTCTCTATTGAAGAGACCATGTGTGAGCAATCATGCAAGAAAGAAAAGCCTAGAAACAACAGATTTTGGGTGAATGTGGTGGCTCACACCTGTAATCCTAGCACTTTGAGAGGCAGAGGCAAGAGGATTGCCTGGGCTCAGGGTTCGAGACCAACCTGGGCAACATGGAGACTGAAGGAATGGACCAAGACTGGGAAGTCATTTTTTTAAATCTTGTTTTTAAACCCTCACACATTGATGAGAAAGTAGAAGCTATCCTAGAGAAATCCATTTTTTTTTCTTGTTCCTAAACCCTAACACAATGATGAGAAAGTAGAGGCTATGTCCTGGAGAAATGCATACTCTAGGTAAAGATTAACTTTGCTGACTTTGTCTTTTCAGAAACATAGACTCCTTAAGCATGATTGGTATCAGTCTATTATAATTTGTCTTTTTAGAAACTCAGATTTCTCAAGCATGACCAGTATTGACCCACTGTATACTCAGTGCATGATGACCAGGACCCCCTCAGGGTCTCCAAGATATCTGCAAGTGGTCAACAAGGAAGTCATGGCAGTCACGTCTACCTGATTACAATATCTTCAGGGGAAAAGATTTAAGCCAGGGCTCAGGGGGCTACAGGCCACACTCATATAGAGTGTAGGCCACTTCCTATCTGTGGAAAGTGATCTCTTTCTTAAATAAATCTTTTCTTCTTTCACCTCTTTGTGTGTCGCAAATCTTTGCATTACTCAAATCTCTGGTGTCCATCCATCTACCCTCACCCCCGCCGTACCCTAACATTTTCTGGAGGTCCCAATGAGATCCTTATTTTTTTTTCTCTCTCTCTCCCTCTCTTCCTTTCTTATTTCCTAACTGGTGACCCTCTGTGAACTGTGTTGGAACCTGGTGGCAACCGAAAGCTCTGGCTGAGGCTACACTTCAGCAGGCTGGAAGGTCCCAGGGAGACATCAGACCACTGCTTGCTGATAGGATGAGGGACTAAAATGAATGCTTTACTTCCTTCTAGCCAAGATCTCTGAGTTTCCCTGTGGACTGGGCTGGATCTTGGAGGACAACTGATGGTCTCTGCCTAGGGCCACTCCCTAGGGAGGCAAGAAGGTCCACAAAAGAAAGCTTGGACTGCCAGCACCCATACGTGTGGGAGATGAAGTGCTTGCTTTCTTTGCTCTTTTTTTTTTTTTTTTTTGAGTTGGAGTCTCACTCTGTCGCCCAGACTGGAGTGCAGTGGCCGCTCCCGGCCACCGCAGCCTCGACCTGCTGGGCTCCGGCGATCCTTCTGCCTCAGCCTTCCAAGTAGCTGGAATTACAGGCACGCGCTACCACGCCCAGGTAATTTTTTATTTATTGTAGAGATGAGGTCTCGCCAAGTTGCCCAGTGGCTCATCCTGTAATCCTACATTTTTGGGAGGCTGAGGTGAGTGGATTGCCTGAGCCCACGGGCTCTTTTCTTTTCTGGTTGGCAAAGCAACTCCATGAAGGACCTTTAAACTCCAACAGCTATACAGTGTACCTTTCTATGCCTCCAGTGAGTCATCCCTCATTTATCATTCACAGACCCACATATTAGGATGCGTGCTCATGGACCCCCTGGCTTTGCTGTTCGGGTGAGTTTCTGGGTCTCTCAGGCTTTTCCCGGTTCTCATCTTGTGATATACCTAGCAAGGGTCTGGGACCCAACTGCCAGAAGTCCTGGTACCAGGTCTTCCAAGACATGGTGGAGCATAGTGTTCTGTGAGCTCCAGTGGGCACAGGGACAGGAGGATGCTCTCTTTCTCATGACTCACATCCTTTGTGCTGATTCCTTTGAACCTGTTGGGGATGCCCAGCAGGTGATCTGGATGGTTAAGGCCCAGGAACAAATCCATGAATCCAAGAGCCCATCCCAACTGTATCCCTGTTTCCTTAGGAACCATAGGAAACTATAAGCTGGGGGATGGTGACACCTGGCCAGAAGGGTGCCCTAGCTCCTAACACACTTCAACTTGATTTATACTTAAAAAGAAATGACAAATACCTTGAAATCCCATATATTCAGGTCTTTTATGAGTTAGCTTGCCACCCAGATATCTGTTCCTCTTGCCATATTTTTGTGTTAGCTCCCCAGACCCCATTGCCCATAGACTCATCAGAGGATACTGATCCTGCTGACTGAGCCACCCCTCCCTCAAAAGATTTTTCACCTCCTTTATACCCTCCTATTCCTTTTATAACTCTGATTCCTGCTTTCCCTCTAACAACTCAAATGCTGACCCAGCTGGTTTAACTTCTCCTGTCTCTCTTGTAATCTGCTTTTGCTATTCCACTCTCCGTCAGTTTCCCTTTCTTTTTGCCCTCCACCTTTACCTGTGGAAGAGGGGCCAGTGCCAAAGGCCAGGGTGCCTGACCCCATCCTCCAGTCTTTCACTTTTACCTTCGGAGGAGGGGCTGGCACCAAAGGCCTCGGCACCTGACCCCAGCCTCCAGTCTTCTAGCTCCCCTTCCCCCCACTGCTTGATAACCCCCTGGGCAGCAGCCCTACTAGCTGCAGCAATTCACTATACCCACATGTACTTGGGAAACCCATTCAGGTTTCCATGTGGCTTAACAGGTCTCTCCTCAGGGGGATGGCCATGACAAAAAGACATTGCTTGTTTTTTTGTTTGGGTTGGGGTCTCACTCTTTTGCCCAGGCTGGAGTGAGTGGCACGCTCCTGGCCACCGCAGCCCCGACCTGCTGGGCTCTGGCGATCCTTCCTCCTCAGCCTTTAAGTAGCTGGAACTACAGGCATGTGCTACCATGCCCAACTAATTTTTGATTTATTGTAGAGACGAGGTCTCGCCAAGTTGCCTGGGCGGGTCTCAAACCCGTGGGCTCAGGCAATCCACTTGCCTTGGCTTCCCAAAGTGCTGGGATTACAGGCTGAGCCACCGAGCCCAGCCATTGTTTGTTTGTTTTTTACATATAATAAATCTCTCTCAAGTTATATCTAAACTGGGACTATATCAACCTTCTACTCAGATGAAAATAAAGGGATCATGTAAATTAATCCTGTTAACTAACTACAAAAAAAGGTCAATTGTAATTTTAATCTGTTTTTCCAACCAAACATGCAAGTGCTCTGGTAAAGTTTTACTTCCAACTTTACAGTGTGTTAACACATTAGTGCTAAATAACAACGTTTTGTTATATCAGTCTCACTAAAGTTATATTTATAAACAAAAGATAAAATTACCTGTTGTGCCTAACTAACACCCTCTGATGAGACAGGTAAAGCTTTAAATGCTAAACACCCTGCATGACATGATAAGGTTTGAGAACTGGCCATTCCCACCTGGTTAAGTCACTTTTACTAAGCCTAATATTTCTCCTGCCAGATAGATAAAATACTGGGTACTCTGTGTGAGCACAGTAAGGTTGGGAAGTGATCACTCTCACCTAATTGTCTGCACCTTACAACTAAGACTGTAATTTAACAATTTGTAAGGGTTTTTAATAAATTTGCCTGTTGATAATTATAAATAAATGGGGGCAAGTCATTTTACATCCATGTGATCTACTCACTCTAAAGGGCTTTGCATCAGACTGTCACAGAGAAATGGTTTAAAAGTTTCATATATATAACTTATTAAAAAGGAGCTTTTAAGGTTCTCTTCAGCCAAAACATTAAAAAAACAAAAAACAAAACAGTGCTAGCATGGAGGGCAGCAGAACCAGAAGGCCAAGGAGGCACCCCAGTTGGCAGTCACAACAAGTGACCAAAACTCCAAGTGCCCATGAAAGACCTGGTAAAAGCAAACCTGCTAAGGGGATGGTGTCCATTGCTCATGGGTACAGTCTGTGGGGACACTGAAAGCATAGTTTCCTCAAAAGGCCTTAAACCTCCTGGACCTTGTCCACCATGCAGGCCAGAAAGTCATTGGGAAGCAGGTGCACTCACTTCTGAAGAGAGGAGAGAACCCTTGGCTCACAAATGGTGGCCACTTATGGAGGCCTACAAATCTGTTAAACTGCCTGGCAGTAGCTCACCATCACCCCAACAACTTCCCAGGTAAATATTAGGGCACTGGAACCCTAATTAATTTCTTTTTTTTTTTTGAGTTGGAGTCTCACTCTGTCGCCCAGACTGGAGTGCAGTGGCCGCTCCCAGCCACCACAGCCTCGACCTGCAGGGCTCCGACGATCCTTCTGCCTCAGCCTTCCAAGTAGCCAGAATTACAGGCATGCGCTACCGTGCCCGGCTGATTTTTTGATTTATTGTAGAGATGAGGTCTCGCTGCCCAGGCAGGTCTCGAACCCGCGGGCTCAGGCAATCCACTCACCTCAGCCTCCCAAAGGCACAGGATTACAGGCTGAGCCACTGAGCCCGGCTTATTAATTTCTTAATTTAGGCCAGACATGGTGGCTCACGCCTATAATCCCAGCACTTTGGGAGGCCGAGGTGAGAGGACTGCCTGAGCCCATGGGTTCAAGACCAGCCTGAGCAACTTGGTGGGACCTCATCTCTACAGTAAATCAAAAAACTAGCTGGGTGTGATGGCTCATGCCTGTGGTTCCAGCTACTTGAAAGACAGAGGCAGAAGGATCACCTGAGTCCAGCAGGTCGAGGCTGTGGTGGCTGGGAGCGTGCCACTATCCTCCAACCTGGGTGACAGAGTAAGACTCCAATTTAAAAAAAATTCTTAATTTAACTCAGTTGCCAACCTTTTGGTGTTGGCCATCCATGTTGAAATCATATCGCTTTATCCAAAAGAATTTTCTTCTTTAAACAACAGGTGGGGGGGAGAAAGAGACAAAATTCAGTTAGCCCTTCCCCACTCTTTGTTACAAAAAAGCGAGGTCTTTTTTTCTTTTCAAAATCTTTGGACTATCACTTTGACTAAATAAGTAACTTTTACAATAACTATTATAATTTTGTGTTATAATATTATGCTTTAAAAAATTTTAATACTTAAACTCTTCAAGTTCTCAATTCAGTCTTTCTAGGGTGGGATAAGAAACAAGTCCCCAAAATTACACCTGCCCCACACCCTCCTCTTAAACTGCCTGCAGACCAGGCACAAGGATTATTAATCCAACATAGGATAAGTAACAAAATAACCTGGGCTTCACCCTCTAGCATATCAATCGTTGTGAAAGTATATCAGACCTATAATAAAAACAAAAGAAACCATTTTCTCTTGTCAATGTTTACCTGTTTTAAATTCCCAATTTAAGCTACAGCCTAACTACATGTCTCTAATGTTTTCAATTTTTCTTCAGACTTTGTCACAGTGGCTGTATTTCCTTGTTAAAGTACAACTGTAGATTATTTACAAGGGAATGTTTCAACTTACATTGATAAATTAGAGGCTTTAGCTAATCATACATATAATTTATGGGACTACTTTTACTTTTCCAGCATTGTTTCTGGGGCAATAGCCTTTTTCATCATTGTTTGCTTAATAATTTTTGCCTGTGCTCTCACTCGTTGTTTTATTACATCCAAATAGTATTTGGTTGAGGTCCCACTGTTTCCTATTCATCCCTTTGGAAATAGATAGGTAGGGGACATCTCTATGGCCCACCTCAGCAGGAAGCAGTTATGGAAGATTGATCTTCACTCCATTTCCCAGAATATTTCCTAGAGCAGGAGTGGGGAATGAAAAGATGGATCGAGAGTGGGAAGCCATTTAAAAAAATCTTGTTCTTAAATTCTGACACAATGAGAAAATAGAAGCTGTGGCAGAAAGGGGCTAAAAAAAAAAAAAAACAGTTAAAATTACCTGCAAGCACCAAACCTGCTAGACATGGAATGTGAGAAAACCCAGACAGCCACAAGCTGCTTTCCTCTAAGTGCAAGCTAGTAATTCATTCACAACCTTACCCCCTCATCCTCTTTGTGAAGTTATTGGTTTATAGCCTCTGCTTGTCATGTGTATCCTGTAAACAATTTGTTCTTTGGAAATTTGTTTTTGCTGATTACAACCTTGCAAATTTTTTTTAAAAGTATAACCATACAAGCCAACCCCCTCTCTTTCCTAAACCTAACATATAATACCCTTCTCTTCTTTCTCTGGGTTGCCTCGGAGCATTAGCTGGTTGAATCACACCAACACCAATAAAACGCTGCTTCCTGAATTAGCCTCAGTGTCATGGTCTCTCTGTTTTCCCTTAACGTTTCTTGGTGCATTGGATGGTAATCAGAGAGTTCAGAGACGGTGTGTTCCACCTCCTTTGTCATCAGGGTACGATCCCCAGGGCAATGGGAGAGGCAATCTCTCCTGGTGTGCAGCAGACCTTTTGATCCATAGGAGGGAGGCCCCTCCCAGTGCACCAAGGCTTGGATCTCAAAAGCACGGAGACCCAGAAGAGGCGCGGGAACTAGCATGATGAGCAACGTCCAATAGAAAGGGTAGGAACAATGGTTTTTTGCATAGACCTGCTAGTAGATGGCAGAAGGGGAGCTTTATCAACTCTCAGAGTCTGCTAGTAGTCTTAAGTTTGACAGAAAGGACTGAAAGGCAGTGGAAGGAAACACTGTCTCGAGACGAACCTGCTGACTCCTAGGATTAGGGTAGAAGGTTGGAGAGTGTGCTGTGTGATTGTGTGTGAATGAGACGGACAGCAGAAGGGTTCCAATCTGACCAAAGGGCTGAAGTGAGTGTTGAGTCCCTATCTAAGCTGGTGATGACCTTATACAACTGAGGGCAGTCCCAACCCCATCACAGGGTTGGTCCAGGTTGGGGGTTTATACCAACCCACCAATTGCTAAGAGGGTCTGAAGTATCTCTGCAGGGAGTATGGCTGGAGGCGGATGAAGCAACTGTTTCCCATACCCCTCGTTCCCTTATTTGTGTGTGTCTGCCATCTGTTAGGGGGAGGAAATGGGTGGTAACCAAAGTAAGAATACCCCTCTTGATTGTGTGCTTAAGAACCTTGACATAGGGCCAGGCTCAGTGGCTCAGCCTGTAATCCCAGCACTTTGGGAGGCCGAGGTGAGTGGATTGCCTGAGTCTGCAGGTTGGAGACCAGCCTGGGCAACTTGATGAGACCTCATCTCTACAATAAATCAAAAATGAGCTGGGTGTGGTAGTGCGCGCCTGTAGTTCCAGCTACTTGGAAGGCTGAGGCAGAAGGATCGCCGGAGCCCAGCAGGTTGAGGCTGCGGTGGCCGGGAGCGGCCACTGCACTCCAGTCTGGGTGACAGAGTGAGACTCCAACTCAAAAAAAAAAAAAAAAAAGGACTTGGACATAGCTGGGCTCAGTGGCTCAGCCTGTAATCCCGTGCCATGGGAGGCTGAGGTGAGTGAATTGCCTGAGCCCGCGGGTTTGAGACCCACCTGGGCAACTTGGCAAGACCTCATCTCCACAATAAATCAAAAAAATTAGCCGGGAGTGGTAGCGCGCACCTGTAGTTCCAGCTACTTGGAAGGCTGAGGCGGAAGGATTGCCAGAGCCCAGCAGGTCGAGGCTGTGGTGGCTGGGAGTGGCCACTGCACTCCAGTCTGGGCGACAGAGTGAGACTCCAACTCAAAAAAAAATAACTTTGACAAATGTTTCTGTGGAGATAGTTATGGAGTCAAACTGTCTCGGACAAAGCTCCATATGTTCTGTGAAATAGACTGGCCCTCTTTCAGGGTTGGATGGCTGCCAGAGGGATCCTTAGATAGACGAACAGGTGGAGAGTATATAGAATTATAGTTGGAGAGCCAGGTCACCCAGACCAATTTCCCTTACATCAATTGTTGGCAGGATGAGGTCCTTGCATGGCCTTCTTGGCTAAAAGCTTGCTGGGAAGACAATTGCAAAATTATGATAACCCTCAAAACAGCCCAGTCTAAATGCCCATTAGAGTCTGAAGAATTAGCTGCTAAGTTGGTGCTTGCTGATGAAATGGAAATCCCACCACCTTATTCTCCAGTATACCCACCATTGCCACCTGCTCCTACGGCACCAGCCACTATTAGAGGCTTACAATTGGAATGCATCCCTAAGCCTAGTACATCTCTTAAACAATCAGAGGCCGTACCTGAACCACCTGTTCTGACTCCCCACACCCCACACAGAAAGCAGCTGCCAGAATACATGTCTAACTTCACATCAGGGGAATGTCATGTTGCCTTCCAGATGCCACTGAGGGAGACTAGGGGACCTATTTATTATGATCACAAAGGCCAGATCCAAGGTGGATCATCACCACAGACCTCCTGAATTGGAAAAATCATATGCTGTCCTTTACAGAAAAGCCTCAGTCTATGATTAACTTAATACAGTCCATTATCCAGACCCAGAGGCTAACCTGGGCAAACTGCCACCAACTCCTCCTGATGCTATGCAATACTGAGGAACATTGGAGAATTACACAGGGGACTATAAAATGCCTAGAGGAACACACCCTGGCTGGAGCAATCAACGTCTAGGCATATGCCCCAAATCATTTCCCCAGAGGAGGACCCCCAATGGGACCCCAACAGTAACCAGGGGCTGCAAATGCTTGAATGGTATCAGGAGACCCTCCTAGGAGGTATGGGAGAAGGAGGGAAAAAGGCCACAAATATAAGCAAGGTCTCTGAGGTGTTCCAGGGTGCCGATGAGAGCCCAAGCCAATTCTGTGAGAGACTCTGTGAAGTCTTTTGACTATACACCCACTTTGATCCAGAGGCAACTGAAAATCGGCATATGGTAAATGCAGCTTTTGTCGGACAGTCCCAGGGGACTACCTGACATAAACTACAAAAACTAGAGGGCTTTGCTGGAATGAATGTTAGTCAGCAGCTAGAAGTTGCCACTAAAGTGTTCATTAACCAAGAAAAAGAGGCCCAACAAGAGGCAGACCCAAGGCAGAAAAAGAAAATCGTCATGCTTGTTGCTGCCATTGCGGGATACCAGATCACAGGCCCACCAGGAGGAAACAGAGGCAGAAATCAGGGAAGAAGACAGCCAGGCCAGCAGTTTCCCAGAGCGAGGCCTGGACCGCCTCAGTCTGCCCAGAGACCTCTAATTCCATCTATCGGCCTACACAAGAGACATCACAACTCCCTATGAAGTTAGGGAGAAACCAGTGTGCCTATTGTTACCAAGAAGGCCACTGGAAGGGTAAATGCCCCCAACAAATAGCTGATGAGGAAGCCCAACAGAAAAATGGCCCACAAGGTTCCACTTATCAACAGAACCCACAACTCCTAACGGCTTTATGGGTCTGGTCTCTATGGAAGAACTACGACAAGAATAGGCCAGACCGGGCTCCCTACTATCTTTAGGCCCCCGGGAGCCTATGGTCAGCATGACAGTAGGGGACCAACGTATGAACTTCATGGTCAATGCGGGAGCTGAACACTCTGTGATCACCCAGCCTGCAAGTCCCTTCTCCCAAAAACAGGCTAATGTTATGGGAGTCACTGGACATCAAGCCAGGCATCCCTTCACGGTGCCGTGATGCTGCATAGTCGGCAGCCATGAGGTCATACAAGAGTTCCTGTATCTCCCAGATTGCTCCATAGCCTTGATGGAACAGGACCTCCTGGGAAAGCTTCTAGCTCAAATAACCTTGATTCTCCTGATCACATAACTCTGAGATTAAGAGGACCAGAGGCACCCACCTGGGCAACTTGGCGAGACCTCATCTCTACAATAAATCAAAAATTAGCTGGGCATGGTAGCGTGTGCCTGAAGTTCCAGCTACTTGGAAGGCTGAGGCAGAAGGATCACCACAGTGCAGCAAGTTGAGGCTGTGGTGGCCGGGAGTGGCCACTGCACTCCAGTCTGGGCGACACAGTGAGACTCAAACTCAAAAAATAAAAATAAAAATAGGACCAGAGGCTAAAATCATGACCCTCACTGTCCCCTGGGAAGAGGAATGGTGGCTCTACAGCCTAATGGAGGGCTCACAACAATCCCCAGAGCTGCCATTTCGAGTACCGGGAGTGTGGGCAGAGGATAATCCTCCAGAACTGGCAAAAAATATACCCCCTGTGATTGTGGAACTAAAGTCGGGTGGTGGGTCAGTCCATCAGAGGCAGTACTTCATCCCACACAAGGCACAAATAGAAATCCACAAGCACCTGGAGAGGCTTTTGTATTATGAAGTCCTCTAGGTTTGTCAGTCTGCGAGGAATACGCCTCTGTTGCCAGTGCAAAAACAAGGCATGGACAACTACTGACCGGTTCAAGACTTGCAAACCATAAACCAGGTTGCATTCACTCTATACCCATCATCCCAAACCCATATACGCTGCTAGGTTTCATCCCTCTGAGGTTGCTTTCTTCACCTGCTTGGACCTTAAGGACACCTTCTTCTGCATCTGCCTAGCCCCAAGAAGCCAGTCAATCTTCGCTTTTCAATGGGAGAACTTGACAAATGACACCAAAGGACAGTTAACTTGGAACCGGCTGCCTCAAGGATTCAAAAATTCTCCAACCATCTCCAGTATGGCACTAACCTCAGATTTAGAAACCTTTCCAGCAAACCAGTGTGGCTGTACCATGCTCCAGTATGTAGATTATTTGCTGTTGGCAGCACTAACCAAGAAAAACTGTATGCAAGGGACACAGCAACTGCTCACCCTCCTATGGGAGGTGGGTCATAAGGTCTCAAAGAAAAAAACCCAAATATGTCAGGAAAAAGTTAGGTATCTAGGTTTTCATTTGTCTCAAGGTCAGCGCCAACTTGGCCCTGAAAGAAAACAGGCAGTGTGTTCAATTCTAGTCCCAACTATCCTGCATCAAATCTGGGAGTTTTCAGGGGCTGCAGAGTTCTGTAGAATTTGGATACCTAACTTCTCCATCATGGCAAAACCCCTCTATGAAGCCACAAAGCGTGGTGAATGGGAGCCTCGGCTATGGGAAAAGGCTCAACAACAGGACTTCGAACAAATTAAACAGGCCCTCACCAATGCATCTAGTCTGGGACTCCTGGACATAACTAAGCCTTTCTTTCTATATGTGTATGCATGTGCTAGCATTGCATTAGGGGTCTTAACTCAAATGCTGGGGTCATGGCATAGACCTATGGCATATTTATCCAAACAGCTAGATTCTGTGGCTCAGGGCTGGCCGCCTTGTTTACAAGCCTTGGCAGCCATGGCACTCCTGATAACAGAAGCTGACAAACTAACTTTGGAACAAAACCTAACTGTCAGGGTGCCTCATGCTGTGATAAATCTAATGGAATACAAGGCGCAATATTGGCTAACCAATGCTCAAATGGCCAAACATTTGGGAATGCTCTGTGAAAACCCGCACTTTTGCCTAGAAGTAGTAAAGACCCTAAATCCGGCAACCTTACTGCCTATAGAGCCAGGACAGCCAGACCATGATTGCATTGAAATAATAAATGAAGTGTTCTCTAGACATACAGATTTGACAGACTAGCCTCAGGGACCCTAAAGTCGAGTACTTCATGGATGGGAGTAGCTTCATACAGGAGGGAGAGCGCTTCATGGGCTATTTGGTATTAACTTTAAACTCCACGATTGAGGTGAAACCTCTGCTGATAGGAACTTCAGCTCAAAAAGCAGAACTCATTGCACTCACTAGAGCCCTCCTGCTAGTTGCAGGGCTATGCACTAATATCTATACAGACTCCAAGTATGCTTTTACTACCTTGCATGTGCATGGGGCCTTATACAAGGAGAGAGGTTTAATCAATTCAGGGGGGGAAAAACATAAAATATGGCAAGGAAATTCTAGAGCTACTAGACGCTCTATGGGCACCAAAAGAGGGAGCAGTCATACATTGCAAAGGACATCAAAAGGGAAATGTGATAATTGCCAAAGGAAAGCAGATCAAGAAGCAAAGCTTGCAGCAACAAAAGAAACTGTCAAAATGACTGCAATAACCGTGGTGCTGCTTCCTAGCCCACTGATGAACTGGAGCCCTTGCTACACACCAAAGGAGAAAACATAGTTGAAACTGAAATGGGACACTACTTACAAGCCAGATTGAAAATTTCAAGATGGCCAAATAGCAATGCCAGAATCTTTGGCTCCAACATTTGTCAGGCAGTTTCACCAAGGGACACACAGCGGATGGACTGCTCTTGAAAATACCCTCAGTAAGTACTTCTATGGCCTGTGACTCTCCAATATAGTGTGGGTAGTCTGTGAACAATGTGTAATTTGTCCTCAGAATAACCCACAGCAGGGACCCAAAGTCTCTCCCGGAGTGCAGCATGTGGGGGGAGCACCCTTTGAGGAGCTTATTGTGGACTTTACAGAACTCCCGCACTGCTGAGGCTATAAATATCTCCTTGTTTTTGTGTGTACTTTTCTCAGGATAGGTTGAGGCCTTCCCCACAAGGACAGAGAAAGCCACCAAAGTGACCTGACTCCTGTTAAAAGAAATCATTCCGCGGTTTGGACTCCCAGTCACTATAGGATCAGACAGTGAACTGGCATTTGTAGCTGAGGTAGTACAGTTAATGACAAGAGGACTGCAAATCAAATGGAAGCTCCATAGAGCCTATAGGCCTCAAAGTTTGGGAAAGGTGGAGCAAATGAACTGGATCTTAAAATCACAACTAAGTAAGCTATGCCAAGAAACTCATTTAGGCTGGGACCAGCTTCTGCCAATAGTCCTTCTAACAGTAAGGTCTGGCCCCACAAAACAGGTTTCTCACCTTTTGAAATCCTTTATGGGCAACCACCCCCTCTTGTTAAGGGCATACAGGGAGACTTAAAGGAGTTAGAAAATCTTACTCTAAAACAACAAATGCAAGCCTTAGGTTCAGCCTTAAAAGGACCCATTGTCAAGACAGAGAAATGCTACTGATTAGTTTAACTACTGATGCCCATTCTTTTAAACCAGGTGATATGGTATGGGTAAAAGAATGGAACACACAGCCTCTAAAACCCCTCTGGAGGGGCCAATTTACTACCCTTTTGTCTACCCCAACTGCAGTCAAGGTAACCAAAATAGTTCCCTGGATCCATTACAGCAGAGTTAAGCCTGCCTCCCACGACTGGGAGTGCACCACAAATCCATTGGCTCCCTTAAGCTGACCCTCTGAAAAGTTACCAAAGCCACTGGACAACCCAAACCAGATTCCTCAGGCCCTGCTCTAGGCACTCCAGCGCTGGCTAGTCTATGCACAGCTGAAACTTGAGGATCCATTGGCCTTGTTTCAGTCACACACCAGACTCTGGCTGATCTATGCACGCCAGAAGCTTGAGGACTCAACAGAATCAACACCTTACTGATAAACCATTGTTTCTAAAATTACATGCCTATGCTTTGCCAGCCTTTGTACATACCAATTGCTATACTGTTTGTTATTCTATTTGCTATAGGACTGGCAGAATCGGCCCCAACAAATTGGACATGTTGGGAAAAGGTTTCACTAACATTTCTGTTCCTTCTTGTAATAGGAAGCTTTCTTGTACTTTTATGTACTTCTGCCTAATTTGGGTGTCTATCACTTCCCCCACACACCCAGCATGTAAATGTATAGAAACTACCTGGCCAGACATAAAAGTCTTCCATAGTTATTCATCCCAGCCAGAGGTTTGTTACACTGACAAACATATCTGTACCCATAATTGCCTGCTGTACTTTACTGGATTATCAAAACAGAGCTACCAGTACACTAAAGCTGGTGTTATAGCTTGTAGCATCCTCGGAAGCACAAATTGGGTTTGTTGGGATCTCGCGCCTGCACCCGAAGCCAAGAAACTGCTTAAAGAAGTTGTACAATTTATAACTCCTCTGGCTACCCAACAGCCAAAGTTAAACCCCTTCCCTCAACCATGGGAAGTAGGCCAAAATCTGTTGATAAATTTGACTGAAAACATAGCCCGGACACTTGGTGTCACTAATTATTGGGTTTGTGGGGGAGCCCTAGTGACTAAAGAGTACCCTTCGAGACTTGATGCATACCAGATCCTTTAATGGAACAATTCTGTAACTATTAGAACAGACAACCTACCCCCAAAATGAGTCCTCTCTTCAAAAATAACTGGAGAAGCGGGCTCTGCTTATACTCAATGGGTAGGAAAAATTCCTCGCAAAAAAAAAAAAAAAAAATACTAGAATTCAACCCACCAGACCTGGTGGCCAGCAAGGCCTGTTTGGTATTGGGCACCAACCTATGCAACTAAATCTTCCCAATGTACTATTGCCCCCCCAAACCCGTAAGTAACTGTACAGTACTATCCTCTGAACAAGCTAACCTGTTTCAAGGTATCCCCATTATAAGCCAAAGTTGGACAAACCTGTCCTCTGTAAATCCAGACCTCTGGAAAGCCCCTAAAGGGCTGTTCTGGATATGTGAAAAGGTTGCATATACCCAACTCCCAGCGCTATAGTAAGGAACAGGTACCATAGGAATAATCCAGCCTGGATTTTTTCCTTCTGCCTAACCCAAAGGGAACTGGGCATGAACTGGATGCCCAAATGAACTGGGCATCCCCCTTTATGAGAACCTCAAAACACGGGTTGCTCGATCATTTGCTCAAACTCTTAATATAGGAGGGACCCAGGTTTGGAAAGATGACAAATGGCCACCCCAGAAAATTATAAATACTTATGGCCCAGCCACATGGACACAAGATGAAAGTTGAGGATACCACATGCCTATATATATGCTAAATCGCATTATCAGGTTACAAGCTGTCTTAAAAATTATAACTAGCCGGGCTCGGTGGCTCAACCTGTAATCCCATGCCTTTGGGAGGCTGAGGTGAGTGGATTGCCCGAGCCTGCGGGTTTGAGACCTGCCTGGGCAGGTGAGACCTCATCTCTACAATAAATCAAAAAATCAGCCGGGCGTGGTAGCGCATGCCTATAATTCTGGCTACTTGGAAGGCTGAGGCGGAAGGATCGCCAGAGCCCAGCAGGTCGAGGCTGCGGTGGCTGGGAGCGGCCACTGCACTCCAGTCTGGGTGACAGAGTGAGACTCCAACTCAAAAAAAAAAAAGAAAGAAAGAAATTATAACTAATTAAACAGCCACGGCTTTTGAACTTGCTGCTCAACAAGCCCAAATACACGCCGCCATTTATCAAAACCACTAAGCTTTGGACTACCTGCTAACAGAAAAAGGAGGAGTATGTGGTAAATTTAATAACTCTGACTATTGTTTGCAAATAGATGATCGTAGTAAAGCTATAACTGCTATAGCCACCAATATTATAAAGCTTGCCCCATGTCCCAGCACAAAAATGACATGGCAAAAAAATTGGCAATTGGGTTTGAAGACATGTTCTCGAGTCTGGGAGGATTTAAGGACGTTATTGGATCTATAATCCTATTGCTGGAATCCTGTCTTATCCTCCCTTGCATGGCCCCAATAATTATGAACTCCATCTCTAAGTTTGTGGAAACAGTTGTTGGACAAAAAACTGCAGCTCACATAATGTTAATATACCAAATTGAAGATGATGCTCTTTAGCCCACGAAGGGTCGAGCATCAAAGGGGAGAATGTGGTAGACAGAGGCTAAAAAAAAGTTTAAATGATTCCTTTTAATAAATCAACCTGCAAACTCCAAACCTGCTAGACATGGAACGTGAGAAAAACCAGACAGCCACAAGTTGCTTTCCTGTAAGTGCAAGATAATAATCGATTCACAACCTTACCCCTGCATCCTCTCTGTGAAGTTATTGGTTTACAACCCCCTGCTTGTCATGTATAGCCTATAAACAGTTCGTTCTTTGAAAATTTGTTTTTGCTGATTACAACCTTGCAAATTCTAAAAAAAAAGAAAATGTATAACCATACATCCTGACCCTCTCCCTTACCTAAACTAACATATAAACCCCTTCTCTTCTTTATCCGGGTTGCTCAGCATTAGCTCACTGAATGGTGCCAGCACCAATAAAACGCTGCTTCCTGAATTAGCCTCAGTGTCATGGTCTCTCTGTTTTCCCGCAACAAAACCATGTCCTGGAGAAATCCATTTTTTATCTTGTTCCTAAACCCTAACACAATAATGAGAAAGTAGAGGCTATGTCCTGAAGAAATGCATCCTCTAGGTAAAGATTAACTTTATCGACTTTGTCTTTTCAGAAACACAGACTCCTTAAGCATGACTGGTACCGGCCTATTGTAATTTGCCTTTTATGGAAACTCAAATTTTTCAAGCATGACCAGTATCAACCCATTGTATACTCAGTTCATGGTGACCAGGACCCCCTCAGGGTCTCCAAGACTCTGCAAGTGGTCAACAAGGAAGTCACAACAGTCACATCTACCTGATTGCAACATCTCGAGGGGAAAGGATTTAAGCTGGGTCTTGGGGAGCTATGTTGCCACACTGATCTAGAGTGTAGGCCTGCCTCCTGTCTGTGGGAAGTGATCTCTTTCTTACACAAATCATTTCTTCTTTTACCTCTTTCTGTGTCGCAAATGTTTGCATTACTGGAATTTCTGGTGGCCAGTGCGCACCTCCAGCACGCTGGCTCCGGCAGTGCTGCGCCACTCCATCCATCCACCCTCACCCACTCCGTACCCTAACAGAGACCTCTTCTCTACAATAAATCAAAAAAATTAGCAGGGTGTGGTGGTGTGTGCCTGTGGTTCCAACTACTTGGAAGGCTGAGGTGGAAGGATCACATGAGCCCAGCAGGTCAAGGCTGCGGTGGCCATGAGCATGCCACTGCACTCCAGCCTGGGCGACAAAGTGAGACTCCCACTCAAAAAATAATTAAATAAAACATATTTATGGCCAGGCATGGTGACTCACACCTATAATCCCAGCATTTGGGGAGGCCGAGGTGAGAGGATTACCTGAGCCCATGGGTTTGACTTGGCGAGACTGCGTCTCTACAATAAATCAAAAAATTAGCCAGGTGTGGTGGTGCGCACCTGTGATCCCAGCTACTTGGAAGACTGAGGCGGAAGGGCGGCTTAAGCCCAGCAGGTCAAGGCTGCAGTGGCCTGTGAGTGTGCCACTGCCCTCCAGCCTGGGCGACAGAGTGAGACTCCGACTCAAAAACAAAACAAAACAACAAAAACCAGATTTGTTAATTTATGCCTGCAACTTTGCAGGACTCAGGTCTTTTTCGTAGCTTTGGTTCTGCCGCCCTATATGAATCTTATGTAGACCGTTTAATTCGGTCTCCATTTTCCTGGGCGGAGAATGGGCCGTCTGGTTCCTCCGGCTTGTCCCCGTTGTAAAGAGACTCTGAAGCGACCCTGGGTCCTGAGCGCACCTAAGGGAACAAAGTGCGCGGAACGTGACTAGCGGTGGCTCCGTGGAAGGAAAACTGCACCACCCAGAAGGCATTGCGCCGTGGTGGGCTCTGGGCCAATGACGGGCCAGGAGAGGGGCGCTTCCTGAGGCCTAGAGAGCGGAGGCGGGACTTCCGGCTCCCTGGGCACGTCATCTTTCTGCGCTGGGTCGCTCCTGACACTCGATGGGTTTTGGGGCGGTGGGCGGGGCGCGCTTGGTGGCCCGCGCGGGGAAGGGCACCCCCCCCTCCGCGTCTTGGGACGAGCCTGACGGGCCCCTTTCCTAACGGGGTGTCCCCTGGGGGCCCGCCCTCGTCTCCACAGCCCCGACGCTGTGTCCTCGACTTTGTGTTTTACGAGGGGGAAACTGAGGCTTGGCCAGGCAGCTCGGCCCGTCCGGGACGGAGACGGGAGAAGGGCTAGGGGTCGGCCGGGCACACGGGATCCCCTGCTCGGGCCTCAGGGTCCCCGGATGGCGGCGGCGCTGATGGACTCTGCGCGGGTGAGTGGGCCGAGTTCCTGGCCTGCTGCGTCGCACTGGTTCCGAGAGGCCTCGGGGCCAGGCTGGAGGCCAGGAAGGCCGCTGGGAGTCTGTCGGTCGTCGTCTGTTCCTAAGGCGCGGCCGTGGTCGGTCGGGGGTCGCGGGTGGCGCGGTGGCGGGGAGGAGCGCTTCCGCCGAAGGGCTCGCTCTCGCTGGCGGTAAACCCAGCCTCGCCGTGGCCCTCGAGACCCCGCCCCAGCCTCCCTGGCCAGCCGCCTCCGCCGCGTCGCTGCCCGTCCTTCCCAGGTTTGGTGCTCTGCGGGCGCGCGCGCGCCTGAGCATGCAGAGTTAGTCGCTTTCACTCCCCGGCCCACGTCCCTGCTCTAACCTTTGTCTGGAGCACAGGCCTACGTCTCAGGCTCTGGCCTCTGCTCAGATGCCCCCTACTCGGAGAGTTCTGGCTGAAGGGACGCCTGGCAGAATCTGGCACTTTGTGTAGGGAATCTGCCACGATTAGAGAAGCTTGCGGGATCGAGTTTGTTCGGAGGAAGAAGAACAAATAAATAATGACAAAGAATGCTAGTAGCTGTCCGTCATTGAGTCCTTGCTGTGGGCTGAGAGGCAGGCATCATGTATCACCTCATTGAATCCTCATCTCTTTGATTTAGGTTCTATTGTCATCACTGCTTTACACAAGAGCAACTTCAGGCACACGTAAGTCCAGTTACCTGCCCTAGATCACTGTAGGTCCTAAGAATCAGAACTAACAACTGGTGGACCAGTTGTGTTTCGCCCATCACAGCCTGTATTTTTACCATCTTCTCTACCATCATGGATCAGAAGCCCTTTTCAAGGTGAGCAGGCCTTCCAGCAGGTGGTCTTGGGCATGCAGGACATGGCATGTCAGCAGCTGGACCTGTGTGGACAAGAGAATGGCATAGTGGCTGTTTAAGGGGTCCCCAGGGGACCTGTGTGGTTTCTATTTGTTTACTGAGTGGTTTTCTTCTGTAGCGGCTGACACATGTCCTGATTGTGTGTTCACGTTGCTGAATGTTCCTTCCTACTCAGCCAGGACGGACATGGCCAGTCAACAGCCCATGTTCTCATGTCCACAGCCTTTTATGTCCTTTCTGACTCTTGTTTTCTGCTCCTGAAGTATCCTGACCTCAGGGATCTGTGCTGGTAAGACTCTAGTAGGAAAAAGAAGTGGCGTTTGTTGTGGGTTCTCCCTAGGCATCTATGAGGCCCAAAGGAGTGCCCAAAGCAAGAGAAGCAGGTCCAGGCCCTGCCTTTTTGAGGCGGGTGCCACCCCTTCACGTGACTCTTCAATGAGGTGCGTGATGATGACTACACTTTTCTACCCTGTCCATAAAAATATTTTCAGGTTTGCTAAAGTGGACATATGGGTTTGAAAAGTTTCATATCCTCATTAACTGTGCGTTAACTGCCTACAGAGGAGTGTGTCAGGTTACATGATTAGAACATAGACCAGAGGGCTTGAGTTGAAATTCTGCTTCTGCTGATAGGACCTGTGACTTTGGGTGAAGTGGTCGAGCTCCTGGGGCTCAGGTCTCTGAGTGTGACATGAAGATGATGGTGGGGTTGAACTTGGTGTTCAACACTGAACCTTTGCCTCAATGTTTCCTTTACAAACATTTTTTTCTTTCATTCTTAATGATTGTTCTTGGAGAAGTGGAAACTGTTTATTGATGTGGAAATCGAGGGTGAGATAAATGAAATGACGTCCCCAAGGTCACACAGCCGGTATGTGTTGAATTCAGGAGTTTGGTGTTACCCCTCAGGAGTCTGGCTCCTGAGGTGGAGAAGTTGAGTCAGTTTAATGTGAAATGCAAAGCCCTCAGCACAACGCAGGCACATAAGGAGGACCAGTAAGACTCAGGTCTGTTCCTTTCATTGTTACTGGTGTTATGTTTATTATTATTTTTCTTTTCATGACTCTGATGTCTCAGAGCACTTACTGCCTGTGCCTTGTAGTCTACTCAGTATTGTGCTAACCGTATTTCTGTCTCTAGTGGCTTCTACAGTGGAGGCTCTCTCTCCTCTACACTGCTGTAACCTGGTCAAGGGAGCACATGCCTCCCCTCTCAGGCTGGCATAGATCTCAGCCCTCTGGAGGTACTTTGTGTTGTGGCCCTTAGTTCTCTGTGCATACTTTGCAGTGCTGACTGTAAAATTTTAATCCTATGTCACAGTCACAAGGAAAACATAATTGTCTCTGTTTGACATTCCAGGTGTCTGTGACCTTGGAGGATGTGGCTGTTATGTTCACGCAGGAGGAGTGGGGACAGCTGGATCTGACCCAGAGGTCCTTGTACTTGGAGGTGATGCTGGATACCTGTGGACTTCTGGTCTCTCTGGGTAAGGCTCCTCCTCTCCGTCATAGTTTCTCAGAGTCCAGTCCCAGCTCTTCTGCTTATGGCTCTTGAACCTTTCTGTGCCTCAATTTTCTCATGAGCAAAATGGGATAATATAGTACAGGCATACCATTTCTTTATTTTGTTTGTTTTTTGAGTTGGAGTATCTCTCTTGTCACCCAGGCTGGAGTGCAGTTGAATGATCATGGCTCACTGGAGCCTCAACCTTCTGAGCTTCAGGTGATCCTTCTGCTTCCGCTTCCGAAGTAGCTGGGAGTACAGGTGTGTGCCACCATACCAGCTAATTTTTTGATTTTTGTAGAGACGAGGTCTTGCTATGTTGCTTAGGCTTGTCTCGAACTACTGGATTCAAGCAGTCCTCTCATCTTGACCTCCCAAAGTGATAGGACTACAGGCATGAGCCACCATGCCCAGCCTAAAAGTAAATTTTTGAAAATGTATACAAAAGAAAGAAAGAAAAAAACTCCATAATGTCCTCTAAGTTTTTAAGTGAAAAGAAGAGTTGCATGTCTTTCACTTTAAATCAAAAGCTAGAAATAATTAAGCTTAGCGAGGAAGGCATGCCAGAAGGTAAGATAGTCCAAAAACTAGGCCTCTTATGCTATACAAGTAACTAAGTGGTAAATGCAAAAGAAAAATCCTTGAAGGAAATTAGAATTGCTGCTCCAATGAATATATAATTGATTAGAAAGCAAATTAGACCGGGCTCGGTGGCTCAACCTGTAATCCCAGCACTTTGGGAGGCCGAAGTGAGTGGATTGCCTGAGCTCGCGGGTTCGAGACCAGCCTGGTCACCTTGGCGAGACCTTGTCTCTACAATAAAATTTTTAAAAAATTGTCCGGGCATGGTAGTGTGCGCCTGTAGTTCCAGCTACTTGGAAGTCTGAGGCGGAAGGATTGCCCGAGCCCAGCAGGTCAACGATGGAGTGGCCATGAGCGTGCCACTGCATTCCAGCCTGGACTACAGAGTGAGACTCTGACTCAAAAATAAAAAAAGAAATATGTGAGACTGAGTAATTTATAAAGAAATTAGGTTTGTTTTAGCTCACGGTTTTTTTTAATTTTTTAATTTTTTTAAGTTGGAGTCTCAATCTGTCACCCAGACTGGAGTGCAGTGGCTGCTCCCGGCCACTGCAGCCTTGACCTGCTGGGCTCCTGCGATCCTTCCGCCTCAGCCTTCCAAGTAGCTGGAACTACAGGCACGCGCTACCACACCCGGCTCATTTTGATTTATTGTAGAGATGAAGTCTTGCCAAGTTGCCTAGGCAGGTCTCGAACCTGCGGGCTCAGTCCACTCACCTCAGCCTCCCGAAGTGCTGGGATTATAGGCTGAGCCACCGAGCCTGGCTTAGCTCACGGTTTTACATAGTGTCAGGAACTCCTGGGCTTCTGGTGAGGTTTCAGGAAACTTACAATTTTGGCAGAAGCCGGAGAGGGAGCAAGTATGTCTGTACAAAAGTTTTGAGAAATAGCAAGGTGTGGTGGCACACACCTCTGGTCCTAGTTACCAGGGAAGCTAAGGTAGAAGGATTGCTTGAACCCAGGAAGTGGAGGTTACCGTCAGCTGGGATTGTGCCACTGCCCTCCAGACTGGGCAACAATATGAGATCCTGTCTTTAAAAAAATGTAGAAAAAACTTAGATCAGTTAAGACAGAAAACAAGACCTTTCCAGTGATTCTCTGCTACACACCCTTTTCCACCCTCTCCACTCACGCATCCACTAAGTGCCAGACACTTAGAATTGGTCCCTTCCTCCGGGTCTTCTTGTGCTTCCTGCTTTATAGAACCTCAGAGTACCATGTGGCCTTTTCTGCCCCATATTTGTGCATCTGGAGGCATTGGGGCCATCATGTGTGTTGACTGGCCCCACTATAGTCATGGTATGTCCTCTCTGATGGTCCCTTGGGCTGCTCACCTAGCCTGTGAATGTATCTTTCCAGGCCTGCTTTAGCCCCTCATTTTTTTTCTGAACTTTACCCATGAACTCTATCCCTTGTCTCCTGTGAATGTGGGAAAGCTACCTCAAACTAAACATGTAAAAAAGGAACTTCCATTGTTGCCCACTTCTCCCACCTCCCAGGTGTCAAGTGAATGGTCATTCCATGCTAGCAAATTAGAAGACTAATACAACCTCAGAGAACTCCTCCACACCTTTGCTCCATCAGTTCCCCCATCTCGACATCTCCAAGTCCAGTCCATTTTACATCATACTGTCTCTTGAATCCCTTCCACTACCTACTATAGGCCTATTCTCATACTCCTTGTATAAGTTAGCGTCTTTTGCCAGGGTGATGCCAAACCACTCCTATCTGGTCTCCCCATGACTCATTTGTGCCTCTAATCTGCTCTGTCTCCTGCACCAGCTCCCCAGGCTGTCAGACCTTGTTGGAAACATTCAGCACCACCAGCCATTGCTGCCTCAGCATATGACCACCAATGGGCCAGCATATTTTTACATGGAAAGTTTTTGTGTTGTTTGAGCCTCAAGATTTACATCTTCACTTAAATGTCTTGTATGTGTTAGCTTCCATTCTCACCTCCCTAGAAGACTTGCTCTGGACCATGGCCAATTCCTGGACCCGTGTCTAGATCATAACTTTTCAGGGAACTTGCTTCTTCACTTCTTTTCTGCTTCTTTTCTAACTTTATCTGATCTCTGTTACAAAAATATGCTAAATTTCTTTACACTTGGGAAAAGTAAAGCAAATTTTCAAAATCCTTTAATGACTTAACTTTCTTGGTACAATCAATCTTCTTGGACGTGTCTCATTTATTTATTTATTGTGACGGGTTCTCTTGTTTGTTTATGTATGTATGTATGTATTTATTTATTGTGATGGATTCTCACTCTGTTGTGGCACTGTCATAGTTCAGTGCAGCCTTGAAATCTTAGGATCAAAATCCTCCTGCCTTAGTCTCTCAAATAGCTGGGACTACAGGTGCACTCCACCATACCCAGCTAAGGTTGTCTCCTGTAAGAGGTGTCTAGGCCAGACTCGGCTCAGCCTATAACCCTAGCACTTTGGGAGGCCGAGGCGAATGCATTGCCTGAACTCACAGGTTTGAAACCAGCCCAGGCACCTTGGCAAGACCTCATCTCTACAACAAATAAAAAATTAGCTGGGCATGGTAGTGCATGGCTGTAGTTCTGGTTACTTGGAAGGCTGAAGCAGAAGGATCACTGGTGCCCAACAGGTTGACGCTAGGGTGGCTGTGAGCATGCCACTGCACTATAGCTTGGATGACACAGTGACTCCAACTCAAAAGAGAGAGAGATGTGTATGGACCTGATGTGGTGGCTCACGCTTATAATCCCAGCGCTTTGGGAGGCGAAGACAAGAGGATTGCCTGAGTCCATGGGTTCAAGACCAACCTGGGCAACATGGTGAGATTTCATCTCTACAATAAATCAAAAACTTAGCTGGGCATGTTGGCGTATGCCTGTAGTTCTAGCTACTTGGAAGGCTGAGGCAGAAGGATTGCATGAACCCAGCAGGTCGAGACTGCGGTAGCCGTGATTGTGCCACTGCACTCTAGCCTGGGCCATAGAGTGAGACTCCAACTCCAAAAAAAAGTGATATCTGTGTAAATGGGTGTGGTGGCTCACGCCTATAATCCCAACTCTCTGGGAGGCAGAGGCTAGAGGATTACCTGAGCCAAGGGGTTCGAGAACAGCCTGGGCAACTTGGTGAGACCTCATTTCTCCAATAAGAACAAAAAAAATTAGCCAGGTATGGTGGTGCACGCCTGTGCTTCCAGCTGCTTGGAAGGCTGAGGCAAGAGGATCACCTGAGTCCAGCAGATCAAGGCTGTGGTGGCCATGAGCATGCCACTGCACTCCAGGCTGGGTGACAGAGTGAGACTACAACTTAAAAAATAAAATAAATTTAAAAAATAAATAATGGATGTCTAAACTTGTGTTCCTTACCTCCTATTTGCCCGTATTTTAGTTTTTCAATTAGATAAAATGCATATGCTATATTGTGCAAAAATCTTAAGAAGTCTACTTGATGTTGTTTTACTTATATTTAAACACAAATAACTATCACCTACATCAATATATAGATTATCTTCAGTACCTCAGCAGGGTTTCATACCTGCAGTAGCTCATACTCAGACTTCATCAGCATAGGCTGGTTTTGTTCTTGAACCTCTGTAGTATGCTCTCTGTCATATCTCTCTTCTTTTGATCATCATGTCTGTGACATTCTTTTCAGACATGAAAAGAATACAGTATACAAATGGAGTTGGTTCATTGTCAATATGTTATAGTATCTCATTATATGAAAAACTGCCATTCACTTGTCCATTCCCCTATCGATGGATGTTCCTATTGTTTTGATTTTTTGGATATTATGAAATACAGTGCTGAGAATGTTGTTCATGTGTTCTAGTAGACATAAACACTGACTTCTGTTAGGAATATACTCTAGTGTACATACAGATCAAGTCATAGAGTAGGTGTATGTCCAGCTGCTTTCATAGAAACTGCCCATCAGTTCTACATTATGACTACATTTCACATTCCTGCCTTTAACATGTGAAAGCTTCCTTTGCTGTACATCCTCATCATCGCTTGATAACGTTATTCCCTCTACTCCAGCTTCCCATGATGAAGTTTCTCTGTACCATGATGCTGAAACCATTGTAAAGTTACTGCTTTCATCCTGATTTTCAAATACAACAGTGACCATAATGATAAATGGTGATGGCCCACAATTTAGCAAACTCTTATGCAGTGTCTTATACTGTGCCAAGTGCTTAATAGGAATTTTCCTATTTAACCCTCACCACAGCCTACAAGGCAGAAACAGAGTCTCTCGATTTTTAAGATGAGGAAATTGAGGCTGGGGTCAACTAAATAATTTGTCTAACATGAGATGACTTGGTACAAGCAGGATTTGAACTGAGATATTCTGACTCCAGAACTATACTCTTAACCTCCCAGCAATATGAACTCTTGATGCAGCACAAACTTTTCATATTTTGTACTTGGGCATCTGGTCCGATTAAATTTGCTTTTCATATTCCCACTGAACTTTTGTTCTCTCTTTTATTGTTGTTTTTTGTTTTTTTGAGTTGGAGTCTCACTCTGTCACCCAGACTGGACCTGCTGGACTCCGGTGATCCTTCTTCCTCAGCCTTCTAAGTAGCTGGAAACAGGTGCACGCTACCACACCTGGCTAATTTTTTTGATTTATTGTAGAGATGAGGTCTTGCCAAGTTGCCCAAGCAGGTCTTGAACCCGCGGGTTCAGGCAATCCGCTCACCTCGGCCTCCCAAAGTGCTGGGATTACAGGCTGAGCTACCGAGCCTGGCCTTGTTCTCTCTTTACTCTGATTTTCAATTTAATGTTGGCTTTATCAGGCATCTCACAGCCCATCCTTTTCACTCTAAGGCCAATCCACAACTTCTTTCTTTCTGTCTATCTATTGATCTATTTTATTTAATTATTTATCATTCTTAAGAGATGGAATTTGACTGTGTTGCCCAGGCTGGTCTCAAACTCCCGGTCTCATGTGATTCATTACAGTCTCTTAAGTAGCTGGGATTACAGGCAAGAGCCATCTTGCCTAGCTAACCTACTGCATTGTTACACCTTCAATTTATATACTTTTGTATTAGCTCTCAGGCGCATATTCTTTGCCCATAATAAAAAATGATTTGTATTGGTTTCTTACTCTTGCCTAGTTGTGTGCTGAATACGGAATACAGGGCATTTCACTTCATTTTCACTAATAGCCCTATGGGCAGACTATTTTTAGCTCTATTTTTTTAGAAGGGAATATGGAGACTTGTGGAATTTAAGTGTCTTGCTGTGTGCCACAAAGCTAATATTGAGTTCTGCTGCAACGGCCTAGGATTTTTGTGGTCTTAAACCATAATACATAATTTTTGTGGTCTTAAACCATAATATTGGCCTCTGACTTTTTTTTTAGTCGACGTCAGGTGTTCAGATTTTGATTAATCATAAACCTTGGCTTATAACACCCTGTCAGTGATTTATGAATGATCCTGATTCATTAAAGCGTTAACTTATTTGCTCATTCATTTCTTAACATCACGCAACTCAAGAATGTATACATTACTGATAATCTTCTGTTTTAGTCAGTTTGGGTTGCTGTAACAAGAATGCCATAACCTGGGTGGCTTAAACAACAGATGTTTATTTCTCATAGTTTCAGAGGTTGGGAAGTTCAAAACCAAGGTACTGGTATATCTGGTGTCTGGAAGGCCTGCTTCTTGATGGTCATCTTCTTTTTGTATCCTCACATGTTAGAGAGCAGCAAGAGGAAACGAGCTCTCATGTCTCCTCTTGTAAAAGCACTAATTGCTTTACAAGGGGTTCACCTTTACCATCTAATTACCTCCCAAATACCCCATTGGCAAATACCATCACTTTAGGGATTGGGGTTTTAACATATGAACTTTCCGGAATACAAATATTCAGTCCCAAGCACCAACCTGCCTGTCTGCTTCTTCCCTTTCCATTCCATGACTTTTCCATAGAAATGACTGTTGACCTGAATTGTAACTTTTGTTATCTCATTCCATTTTTGGTGAGAAAGCTTTTACATGTAAGTTAAATTTGTTGACTAGATCTAAGACTATTAATATTCAGATGTCCTGTTTTTTCTTGTGTCAGTTTTGGTAGTTTGTGTTTTTTTTTTTTTTGAGTTGGAGTCTCACTCTGTCGCCCAGACTGGAGCGCAGTGGCTGCTCCCGGCCACCGCAGCCTCGACCTGCTGGGCTCCGGCGATCCTTCCGCCTCAGCCTTCCAAGTAGCCAGAATTACAGCATGCGCTACCATGCCTGGCTGATATTTTGGTTTATTGTAGAGATGAGGTCTCGCTGCCCAGGCGGGTCTCGAACCCGCGAGCTCAGGCAATCCACTCACCTCGGCCTCCCAAAGTGCTGAACCACCGAGCCCGGCCTAATTTGTGTTTTTTAAGGAGTTTGCCAACTTATTTAACTTGTCAATCTGGTATTTTTCACTGTTGCTTTATAGCAACCTAAGCTGACTAAGACAGTAGGTTATGAGTAGTGTGTGTGTGTACATCTAAACAGTGTTTTGCGCACATTAAAATTTTATTTTAGCTTCTTTTAAATAGTGTTATGGTTGATGTCATGTCCTGGCATATGCTTTTCTTTTTTTCGATTTAGACATTTATTTATTTATTTTGATTTGGAGTCTCAGTCTGTTGCCCAGGCTGGAGTGCAGTAGCACACTTATGGCCTCCACAGTTTCAACCTGCTAGGCTCAGGTTGTCCTTCCGCCTCAGCCTTCCAAATAGCCAGAACTACAGGCGCACACTACCACACCTGGCTAATTTTTTATTTATTGTAGAGATGAGGTCTCACCAAGTTGCCTGGACTGGTCTCGAACCCACAGGCTCAGGCAATCCACTTGCCTTGGCCTCCCAAAGTGCTGGGGTTACAAGTTGATCCACCGAGCCTGGCCAATTATTTATTTATTTTATTTGAAAGATGTGGGGTACAGTTCAGGACTAGGTATACAAGTAGTATCATACAGGATCTCTCTTTGTTCCCCAATGGCATATGCTTCTTTACCTCAAGTTATTTTGATGTTTTTTTGAGTCAGGGTCTCACTCTGTCACCAAGGCTGGAGTGCAGTGGCACTATCATGGCTTACCACAGCCTCGACCTCTTGGGCCCAGGTGATCCTTCCACCTCAACCTCCTGAGTAGCTGAGACTATAGATGTGTGCCACCACACCTGGCTAATTTTTTTTCTCTGTAGAGATGACATCTCCTTATGTTGCCTGACTGAAGTCAAACTCCAGCTCCTGGACTCAAGCAATCCTCCTGCCTTGGCCTCCCTAAGTGCTGGGATTACAGGTGTGAGCCACCATACCCAGCCTTTTATTTCAATTTGTGGATTACTTGTCCATTCCTGATACTAATCTTCTATTGCTTACCGTGTGATATATTTTAGTTTTTAATTTGTCTTTCAGTATCTTTTAGTTTAATTTGTAATCCTTTTTTAATGATCACTAATTTTGTGTCATGATTAGGAAACCCTGCTGTACCACAATATCAGTAAGCTAGTCTTGTTTATTTTAGACAAAGGTTTAAAAATATTTTGTTTGATATTTGAATCTTAATCAAACTGAGCTTCATTTTGAGGGTGATATGATATGGGAATACAATTTTATTTATTGTGCATGTGAGTGCCTGATTCTTTTTGTGCCTTTTACTAAACAGTTCTTTTTTATCACTGGGTGATATGCCTCCCATACTGTCAGTCAAATTTATGTGCAAGTGGATTTGTTATCTTGCTATTATTTTTTCATTGCTAGTTTGTCATGTCTCTGTGTTGGTCCTTTACTGTATTGATGTGTGTGTATATATATATATATATATATTTTTTTTTTTTTTTTTTTTTTTTTTTGAGTTGGAGTCTCACTCTGTCGCCCAGACTGGAGTGCAGTGGCCGCTCCTGGCCACTGCAGCCTCGACCTGCTGGGCTCCGGCGATCCTTTCCGCCTCAGCCTTCCGAGTAGCCAGAATTACAGGCCTGCGCTACCATGCCCAGCTGATTTTTTGATTTATTGTAGAGATGAGGTCTCGCTGCCCAGGCGGGTCTCGAACCCGCGGGCTTAGGCAATCCACTCACCTCAGCCTCCCAAAGGCGCGGGATTATAGGCTGAGCCACTGAGCCCGGCGATTTTTTTTTTTTTTTTTTGAGAGGACAGAGACGCTCCCACAGTGGGAGGGTACCTGAAGGGGTTGCCTATCTGGGACTGAAAACCTGGTGCTTATATAGCCCTAAGTCCAAGGCAATTGGCTAGCACTAGCTGTGAACTGTAGCTGTTCTGATTGGTCAGTATTAAGGACCAATCGGCAGGAGGTAGGGGTCTAATGGTGAGCTGATTGGTTGCTTTTCAATCCCAGCAGTGAGTACTTAAGCTCTAGCTTGTGAGGCTCTTGGGAGATTGTTTACCAGTGCCCAGCCTGAGAGACCTGTGGGAGTTCGGTACGTAGTTACCAGAGGACCTCCTGTCTGTCTGCCTAGACTTTCTCTAGCTATTTCCTTTCTCACTCCTCCCTCTGGAGTAGTAACCCTAACTGCCATTAGGTAGTGAGGATGATGACTGGTCTGGCTACTTCCTGCTGATCATGGATGTCGGATGGGGATGGCAGCTAGGGATCCTTCAGAGGGTGATCTAAAGGTCCTTGGTAGAAAGAAGCTTGCATATGAGGTTCCATCTGAATCACCATTTGGAGTTTGATAGCCTCTTGGTGAGAAGAAACAAACTTTACAAGAAGGTTAACTATACATGGACCAGACACAAGCAATACATCAAAAGGAGCTATTAAGGGAAAAACCCATGTCCATATACTGTAAATCCCTAGAGAGGATAAAAAAAGATTGTAACCAACTGGGTCCTGAAACTGCCTGTTCTTGTAAAAAGTCAGTGATTTTATTATTGTTTTATAACCTGTAAAGTCTCTTCTACTTGGGAGGAAGTGTTAATATGGAAACAACAAATTTCATTTAATAATGCGCATGTTACTCCACATTCCACCATGAGCATATCCAGCGTTTGAATAATTACCCAGTTGAGCCACATACGTAATGGAGGGTGAGAGGGGTGCTTATAAGAAGCTAAGACTAACGATACTAAAAAATGAAAGCAAGATAGAGTAGGCATTTTGCTTGTTCCTGTGAGGGAGACTTCTAGGGAAGAAAACAATCCCATGGATGCTCAAGATTAAGGGGTCCTGGACAGAGACGTCTAATGGTACAAATTAAGATGAAAACAAAGGCAGCAAGTATAGGTAGAACCATCAGGAGGAAATCCATAGGCAGTAAGTAGTGGCACTTATCTTTTATGATCTTTAGTTTGATTCTGTATGCTCTTCCGGGTCAGCTGAGGCAAATTCTTCACAACTCCATGCTTTCACTTTAGTGTGATGGATTCACAAGTCAGTACCTGTAACCTTTATTGCCTCCCGTCGAGCCCCACACTTGGGCACCAAAACTGATGTGGATTTTTCAGGTCAGCCTGGACTTCAAAAGTGTCAGCTCAGTGGGTCAGCCAGGTAAGCCCCAGAGAGGGTCATCAACGAACTGGTAAGTCTAGCCCCAGAAATGTCAGCTCTAATGGGCTGGCAAACCAAGCCCTGAGAGTGTTGCAATTCAGTGGACAGGCAAGCCTAGCCTCCAGAGTGTTGGGTCTAATGGGCTGGCAAGCCAAGCCCTGAGGGTGTTGCTGGTTCAGTGGGCTGGCAAGCCTGGCCCCCCGGGTGTCTCAGTTTCAGAGTCTCGCCTTCTTCTGGCAGCTCTCCTGGTTCAGCCAGCTCTGATAATCCTGCAGCTCTTCAGGTCGCAGCTCTTCGGGGTTGAGATTCTTGTCTCATGCCCAGGAAGAATGAGGAATGCGGACAGCTGGAAAGTGAGAAAGCCGGATTTATTGAGAGGACAGAGAAACTCCTGAAGTAGGGTCCGAGTGCTTAATCCACAGACACCAACACCAAAATTTCAAGGTAAAGAAAGGAGAGGTTTATTAGCCAAAACTAGCCAGCTGGCGACCACTTGCTTGGACAATTCTAGTCCCAGTGAAAGGGGCCCCCAAACCTGCAGCATGAGGTAGTTCAAGTAGGGCAAAACCACATCCTGGCAAGGCCTGGCTTATTGGGACTTGCCAAGCAAGCCAAGCCACAGCATCCTGGAGGCCTAGGTACTTTCCAAGCAACGCTAGCAGGGTTTACAGAAGCAAAAAAAAGCTGTTAGCCAGCAGGTGCTGTTTCTAGTTTCCAGGAAGAAGCTGTGTGAAGGGTTAAGTACATACCTGGCTTGACTTTTAACATTTTATTTTATTACATTTTCTCAGGCCCCTTCCACATTCCCCCCTTTCAGTTGTTCCTGGAGTCAAATCGTTGACTCCTCACATAGGGGATTATACTGGGCATCAAGAACCATCATCCTTACAGGTGAGATGCTGTTTTTAACATAGTTTAGGAGGCCTTTAATAATGAAGAGCCCTACAGTAATACCTATAAAGAGCAGGAGGAGTGGCCCTGCCATTGCTGAAATTAGGGTGGTGAGCCAGGGGGACCAAGTGAAGGGGGATTGATACCAGTTTCCCAAGGCTTGATTTTGTAACTCTCACCTAATTTTTTCTCCCACTTGGGTGAGAGTTTGTCGTGTTATTCCAGACTGATTAGCATAAAAGCAACAGGTTTCTCCTTATGCTACACACAGTCCCCCTTGCTTCATGAAAAGGAGGTCCAGTCCTCTCTGATTTTGGAATGCTACATAAGCTAGGGAGTTTACTTGTTCTAACTGGGATGTACTAGATTCAAGTAAGCTTAGGTCTGTATGAACTTGTCTGCTAAGATTTTGATCTCCTATGACTAAAGAAGCTGTACCCAGAGCAGTTGATCCTGCGATACCTAGACTTACAAGGAGTGGCACTAATATAGGGACTGCGCACTTAGCCCGTGTGAGGTTTAAGAGTCTGCGATACTCTCGCCCTTCCATCCCCTCATATATGTACACTTGGGGCAAGATGTGCACCAAGATACAGAGTTCTGAAGCATCTTGGAAATGCTGCAAGGCAACACATGGGGTTATGCCCCGTGTACAAGCAAACCAGGTAGTGGGGGGGGCAACAGCCATGTGAGGGTTTTCAGACTCTTGAGGAACTGAAATATTTACTTAAGAAGAGGCATTGCAAGATGCCTGAAAAGGGGAACTGTTCATGTGATAGTATGGGGAATGGAGACAAGTTCCCTGCCTTTGGAGATCCCCCAGGATGAGGGTTGGGTTTTGTCCCCAGGGGCATAGTTCCAGGGACTGGGCTGCAGATAGGTTGAGAACATGTATGTGTTTTTCTGTGCTGCCTGTTGAGGAGGTAACTCCAATGCCTATGTAATAAGAGGGATGGGGATCCAGGCATAACCAACAGTCTTTTGCTAAGTCAGGGCGGGTTGCATTGGCAAGCTGGTGAATTGCTGATAGCATAGGGAAAAAACGGTTTTCAGTTAGAGGCAGGGTAGGCAAGGGAACAGCAGGTGAGGGATTAGGGCTTTCCCCCATTGTATGATTGGCGGGTTCAGACATATGGAGGATAAGATTGTGGATTGAACCTATGGGATTGAAGGTGTGGGGAGCAAGTTTTCTTTGTATGGTAAATAACATTCCAGGGTCAAACCCTAAGAAATATATTCTGAGCCCCCATGTTTTGCCCGTTTCCCATACTTTATGAATGCTGAAAGCATCCCAGAGTATAACTGCGAGCTTTAGCGGGTTACAAGCTCCTTTTTGAGTAAAGGAGAAGCAGGCTTTTCCCTGTGGAGGCTTATATAGGAGTCTCAGTTTTTCCAGGGGGCAGTAGTTTCACAGCCCCATGCAGCACAATGGAAATGCCCAGATTTGTGGCAGTGGGCAGGCATAAAAAACAAGGGTTGCAAGCGTTTTTGCATATTCCGGAGTTTTACACCAGTTCTCGGGTCTCAGAAAATTTGGGTTTTAGGCTACAAAGATTAAAATTAAAAACAGGTTGCCCGCCCCCATTGTAGGTGGATAGTATAGCCCCAGTGACAGAGTCTCTTAATTCCCAAGAATAGTTTCCCAGGGCATAGTGTTATTGGTATCGTGAATGAGGCTCATAAGCCTCCTGCCCAGGAAGGTTTATAAGAAGTATAATTAAGAGACTGGGACCCGTGAGAGTCTTATCTTTAGGGGATCCTCCTTGGCAGCTGGCTTGACAACCTCCATGTCTCGGGGTGCGTGGTGGTGGCTGCCTTTACTTGTGAATGATGAATCCAGGGACACCGCTGACTTTGATGGCCATAGTAGTAGTAGTAAGGATTACTATGTGGGGCCCCTTCCACCTTGGGATGGGGGCCTCAGCTTTGTGCCTTTTATCCAGACCTGGTCGCTGGGCTGGAACGGATGTGGGTTTCCCCGGAGCTGGTTTCTGGAAGGCTGCCAGCACAGTTTCAGTTACAGTCTGTTGAACCTTTTGAAGAGCCTGCAGTGACAAGCAAATTATGGTTAGACAGTTCTAGTGCTTTTTCCAGTCCGATTTTTGGAAATAATGGCGGGGGCCATCCAAAAAGAATTTCGAAGGGGGTTAGACCCTTAATGTAGGGGGTACACCTGGCCCTTAAGAGGGCGTAGGGCCGGGCTTGGTGGCTCAGCCTGTAATCCCGTGCCTTTGGGAGACTGAGGTGAGTGGATTGCCTGAGCCCGCAGGTTCGAGACCCGCCTGGGCAGCGAGACCTCATCTCTACAATAAATCAAACAATCAGCCGGGCGTGGTAGCGCATGCCTGTAATTCCAGCTACTTGGAAGGCTGAGGCGGAAGGATCGCTGGAGCCCAGCAGGTCGAGGCTCCAGTCTGGGCGACAGAGTGAGACTCCAACTAAAAAAAAAAAAAAAAAAAAAAAAGAGGCATAGGGAAGGAGTGTTACCCAACTTTCACCGGTCTCCAGGGTTAATTTGGTTAAGGTCTCCTTAGCATCCGATTCATCATTCTCTCTACCTGTCCTGAACTTTGGGGATGATAAGCACAATGTAAGTTATACTTTATCCCCAAAGTTTTTGCAATACCCTCAGTAAGTTTAGAAATAAATGCCGGGCCATTATCTGAGCCTATTGAGATAGATGGACCATATCTTGGTATGATGTCGTTTAGGAGTTTTTTTACTGTTACAGATGCAGTTTCAGTTTTTGTAGGAAATGCCTAAACCCCATCCCAAGAAGGTATCTACCAAGACCAATAGGTACTTATATCCATATTGCCCAGGTTTGACTTCTGTAAAGTCTATTTCCCAATGTCTCCTGGGGGTTAGTCCCCTATCTTGGACCCCTTGGGTAGATACACTGACCTTAGCACTATTAGTCTGCTAGCATGACGTGCAGCATTGAATGAGTTCCTGGGCAAGCTGGTTCAGATGATGGGAAGGAAGTAGAATTCCTTCCTCATGAGTTCAGCTAGTTTTATTCTCCCCAAATGAGTACCTTCGTGGAGCTGCCTTAAGATTTGTTGTCCCAGGACTCGAGGGAGGAAGGTCCTGCTATCCGAAGTTGAAGCCATCTGTCTGGGTTTGTGGTGGTCTGCAATTTTTGTGCAGCGAGGAGGTCCTCTTCTGTGTATTTTGGTGACTCACATAGAACCGGAGGAGGCAGCGCCAGCAGGCAGGCGGTTCTGCGATAAGCAGCTTCTCTGGCCACTTGATCTGCTTTTCTATTTCCTGTTGCCTTTTCTGAGTTTCATTTTTGGTGGCCCCGGCAGTGGATAATGACGACCCTTTTGGGGGCCCATATTGCTGCCAGGAGGCCCAAGACCTCTGCTTTATTTTTTGTAGTATTTCCCTCTGCGGTGAGTAATCCCCTATAAATTGTCCTATGAATGTGTGCAGTTGCAAACGCGTACTTGCTGTCAGTGTAGATGTTGACAACCTTTCCTTCACCTGCTTTTAGGGCCTTGGTTAGGGCAATCAGTTCTGCCTTTTGGGCCGATGTTCCCTGCAGAAGAGGATTGGCCAAAATGATTCCCTGTAGAGTGACCACCGCTGCCCCTTACCCAATTCTGGATGAAACTGCTGCCATCCAAGAAGAGCGTTAGGTTGGGGTTTGTTCTCAGTTAGGTCCCATTGCAGTTTCTGGAACTTAGTTGTTACATAACAACAATGTAGTGGTCCTGTGGGACTTTACTCCAGTAGCAGGGTCGTGGGGTTCAAGCTGGGGTATGCTGGAACTTGATGTGGTGTTGATCTAAAAGCAGCGCTTGATAATGAGTTATTTGGGTGTTCGACATCCATTTGTCAGGGACCCCTCGGAGTAAAGACTCCACTGCATACGTAGCTGTGACAGTCAGATTTTGTCCCAATGTTAGTTTGTCTGAGTCCTTTACTAACATGGCAATGACTGCTATAACCTGCAAGCAAGGTGGCCACCCCCAGGCTACTGGGTCCAGTTTTTTTGACAGGTAGGCGGCCAACCTGTTCCATGGGCCGAGCTTTTGGTTAGGACCCCCTGGGCGACACCCCGTCTTTCATCCACATGAAGGTGGAAAGATTTTTCAATATCTGGCAAGGCCAGGGCCAGGGTCAGGGCCCAAAACCAGGACGTTTTTAAGGACTTGGAAAGCTTCCCCCCTCACCCCGTGGTGTCCATGTAAAATTAGCTTCCGGTCCCCTGGTGATTTCATAGAGGGATTTTGCAAGTTCAGCAAACTTAGGGATCCATAGTCGGAAGTATCCTACAGTTCCCAAGAATTCCCAAACCTGTCTTTTGTTTCCTGGGACCAGGATGCCCACTATAGCCCAAATACGCTGAACAGTTAGGAATCTTTTACCTCCTTCGAGGTTGTATCCAAAGTATGTGACTACAGTTACACAGAGCTGAGCCTTTTTTGCTGACACCCGATACCCCAGAGTCTAAAGTTCTTTAAGCAGGTGTCTGGTGGCACACAGGCACTCCACCTTCTGATGTGGCTGCTATTAACAGATCATCTACATACTGTAGCAGAGTTACTTCAGGTTCCTGTTGCCAGAAGGCTCAGAGGTCTCGGTGGAGGGCTTCATCAAACAGTGTGGGAGAGTTTTTAAATCCTTGTGGGAGTTGTGTCCAGGTTAATTGGCCCTTTTCTCCTTTTTCAGAATCTGTCCATTCAAAGGCAAACAAGGGTTGGCTCTGCTTAGCCAGTGGGATGCTGAAGAAGGCATCCTTAAGGTCCAGGACCATGTATACCTGCCTTTCTGGAGTTAACCCAGTGAGGAGGGTGTACCAGCTGGGGACTGTGGGATGGATCTCCACCCGCCTGTTGACCTCCCTGAGGTCCTGGACTGGGTGGTAGTCTCCTGTACCCGCCTTTTTGACAGGAATAAGTGGGGTGTTCCAGGATGAGTGGCACGGCACTAGGATTTTAGCCTCCTGGAGATGCTGATGTGAATTGCTATGCCTTTTTGGGCCTCTGGGTATATAGGGTATTGTTTCACCCTAATGGGCGTTGCCTGACTTTTGAGCTGTACAACAACCGGCAGCTGATGGGATGCCAGCCCAGGGGGTTTGATTCGGCCCAGACTTGGGGAAACTCAGTCTGCAGCTGAGCTAGCAGTATGGTATTAGAAGAATCAAGAGGGACCCCAACTTCTGTAAACACGTATTCCTCACTTAGGGAACAGTAACAAGAATTTTTGATGTCTCTAGTGGGTTTAGGCTTACTGCTAATGTGGTTTCTTGAAAGCCTATATTGGCTTTAAGCTTGTGTAAGAGGTCTTGTCCCAGGAGCGGGTACAGGTAATCTGGCATTACTAGGAACAAATGAGTTACTTCCCCCTTTCCCAAGTTTACTGTTCTTTCGGTGGTCCAGGGCATAATTGGGTCCCGGTTGCCCTCTGAACCAAGGAGTGCTTATCTGAAGCGGGGTGTTGTACTTTTGGAGGACTGAATGCTCAGCCCCTGTGTCCACTAGGAAGGGGACAGGATTTCCCCCACCGTAAGTTTCACCCTGGGCTCTGGGAGGGAATTGACAGAGCCCCAACTCCATCAGTCAGTCTGTAATTGAAGCACAGGAATAGATTTTGGCGGGCATTCCCCCGGAGGACACTCTTGTGGTCAGGGTGACCTGTCTGGACAGTCTTTTAGCCAGTGTCCAAACTTCTTACAGTAGGCACACTGATTTTTTGCTATTGAAGTTTTTCTACTGGTGCCGGTCACTCCTTTCCCTTTGGCTGCTTGGATTTAACTTCCTGCAAAGCTGCCGCCACTACTTTGACCATTCTTATGGTTTGCTTGTTTTCAAGAGAGTCCCTGCTATTATAGACCTTTTGAGCTACCTCGGCTAACTCTGACAAACTTTTTCCTTCAAATCCTTCAATTTTCTGCAATTTCTTTCTTATACAGGGGCCAACTGGGAGACAAAGGCTATAACTAAAGCTTTCCGATTTTCTGGAGCCTCTGGTCTATGGGGGGGTATGTCCAATAGGCCTCCATAAGGCATTCCAGAAAAGCTGTGGGAGATTCCTGTGGGCCCTGAATCACCTCACTTACCTTAGACAAATTTGTGGGGTGCCTAGTGGCGGCCTGGAGACCCCCCCATTAGAATCCGGGGATAGGTGGTGAGACACCAATTAGGTTCCAATTAGGTCTCTGAGCGGGGAAGACATGGTCCAAATGGGCCTGCTCTGACAGCCTGCCATCTGGTCCCAGGACCAATTTTCTTGCTTCCTGATGGATTCACTCTCTTTCCTCCAAAGTGAGAAGGAGCTTGGAGGAGCTGTTGGCAGTCATCCCATGTGGGCTGGTAGGTGAAGAAAATAGTCTCTAAAAGACCTATGAGGCTCTGAGGTTTTTCAGAGAATGGCGAGTTTTGGTGGTTCCCATTGTAAAGGTCACTAGCAGAGAAAGGGACATAAACCATAAAGGGCTGGCCTCCCAAACCTCCTGCATCCAACCCCAGGGCCTGTCTTAGGGGGAGGACTGTTGATGTTTGTGGTTCTGAGTTCCCCGAAGATGAGTCGGGGCTAGTTGGCTTATCAGGGGTCGTTGGGCCCTTGGGGGATGCATGAGGAAGAGGGGCATAAAGGGGCTGATACGAGGATCCTCTCCTGGTGTGTGACATGTTGAGAACCTTGTGGATCCCCTGCTCCCACCCAGATGCAGAGTAGGGTGAGGGAATTTCATCATCCTCTGGCGGGCTCTGGAAGACCGGAGGATTGGCTTTTGGAGTTTCCTCTAGGGCTAAAACACGAGAATAATTAGCTTTCTTTTTGACTTTCTTTATCCATGATGGCTGCTGCATTACCAGGAGGTACCAGCAGCGATGTATGGGATCTGGTCCAGGTTGCACCAATAGATGAACTGTTGGACCTTCCCTACTATGGCAGGGTTGAAGGTCCCCTCTGGCAGCCAGCTGCAATTAGGAAATGTGGGCCACTCGAGGGAACAAAAGGTGGTTACGTTTCCTTGGATTACCTGATAACCCGACTGCTGTGCCGCTCCTTGGAAATCCTTGAAGTGGCATAAAACCAAGTGCAGAGGGGTGTCAGGCTGAGAACACTGCTGCCCCATAATGTCGACAACAATGACAGACACAACAGTAACTAACACCAAACAAATAAAGACAATAATACAGACTGAAAAGACAGACCTAACTGCTTGAAGGCAATACCGGGGGGCCCAGTGACGTCTCACTGGGACCTCAGACCCAGGAATCAGTACTGTGTCCAGCTTTCCTTTGGGTCCAAACAGAAGTACACACAATCAGAAAACAGGAATATGACTCACCTCTCTGAGGACTCAGGGACTGTTGTGAGTCTGCCAAGACGACAATTAGCCATTTGTGAGTACATGGACTCGTCAGGCCCAATGAACACTGAGGTCCGTGGGAATGCAGACCCACAAGGTCAGCTGGTGTTTTGTGACTGGGGGGCAAGCTCTTGGATATCCTGGACGAGTCCCCATATGAAGTAGGGTCTGAGTGCTTAATCCACAGACACCAACACCAAAATTTCAAGTTAAAGGAGAGGCTTATTAGCCAAAACTGGCGACCACTTGCTTGGACAATGCAAGTCCCAGTGCAAGGGCCCCGACCTGCAGCATGGGGTGGTTCAAGTAGGGCAAAACCACATCCTGGCAAGGCCTGGCTCATTGGGACTTTCCAAGCGAGCCAAACCACAGCATCCTGGAGGCCTAGGTACTTTCCAAGCAATGCTAGCAGAGTTTACAGAAGCAGAAAAAAGCTGTTAGACAGTTTAACAATAGCCAGCAGGTGCTGTTTCTAGTTTCCAGGAAGAAGCTGTGTGAAAGGTTAAGTACATACTTGGCTTGACTTTTAACATTTTATTTCATTACATTTTCTCAGGCCCCTTCCACACTCCCACAGTGGGAGGGGACCCGAAGGGGTTGCCCTGATGTCTTTAATTTCAAGATAATTCTCTTACCTGTTAGAGTGCATTGCCTCTTCTTATTCTCCTTCAGATATATTTTGGACTTAGTTTTTTCATTTGCATCTAGAATCAGTTTTTAAAGTTTCCTCACAAAACCCATTAAAATTATATATGTATTTTTATATTGATTTTGTAGAATTGATGATTTTATATTTCATCTGTTTTAAATTAAAGTTTTATTTTTCTTCATCAGATTATGTCTTTTCAGGTCACTGTTTCTTAGGGTTGTATAGAATATATAGATTGGTTTTGAGAGAATTGGAGAAAGTGATAATTTTAGATTACTGATTTCTTTTTTTAAAAGTTTCTTTGTTTCTGTTTATTCATTTATGCAAAGATCATATCAGCTATAGGTAGCAAACACATTTTTAAGTTTAAAATTAATTTTCCATTTTGAAAGGTTCAGAACTTTTTTTTACTTTACTTTTTTAGATACTTCACTCCAACAAAATAACAGAACAATAAAAGTTTATACCCTAACTTTCCCAGATTATCAATTTCTTTAGTCATGTAGATCTGTATTGCCTTTTTTCTTTCTTTTTTTTTCTGAGACAGGGTCTTACTCTGTTGCCCATTCTATAGTGCAGTGGCACGATCATGGCTTGCCACAGTCTCTAACATTTGAGCTCAAACAGTCCTCCTGCATCAGCCTTTTAAGTAACTGAGATTACAGGCATGTGCCACCACACCCTACTAAGTTCTTTATTTTTTGCAGAGATGAGGGCTCGCTATGTTGCCCGGGCTGGTCTCACATTCCTGGTCTTAAGTGACCCTCCCTTCACCTCCCAAAGTGCTGGGAATACAGGTGTGAGCCACTATACCGATCTTTTGTTGTCATTAAATAAAGATTAATATCTTCTTGTTCTCACTGAAATGGTGATTTCATGCCTTCTATGTTGCCATCCTAAATATCTTTTGTGTTCTGTTTTTTTCAGGTGACAGCACAGAACCCAGTACCACAGAGCCTCCTTCTTGTCACTTCACCTTGCCTGAAAAAGTCTCACTCAAGGAACAACCGACACAGGGAGCCTCAAGGGACTCCCAACTAGGCCAAGCCAAGGTTCAGGATGGACCATCTGAAATGCAGGAAGGCCTCATGAGACCAGAGATAGACTTGCAGAGGGAGGAGTTCCATGGGAAAATGAGTTCTGAACATGAAGGTTTGGTGACAGCTGATAATGTTTGTTCAATGATTATACAGAAGCCAATCTCACCAGAAGCTATTCTCTGTGTATGTGACTCGTGTGGAGCAGTGACAGATCCCTTGATTCATGAAGAGAAAAATTCCTATAAATGTGAGGAATGTGGCAACATATTTAACAAGAATTGCTTCCTTGTTCAACAGCAGATTGACACTCAAGTGAAGCCCTATGCATGCACAGAATGTGGGAAAGTCTTTAACCAGAGCAAGCACCTGCTTCAGCACCGCATCATCCATTCTGGGAAGAAGCCCTATAAGTGCACGGAGTGTGGGAAGGACTTTTACCGTAGATCACACCTCACACGGCATGAGCAGACTCACATGGAAGAGAAGCCCCTTGTGTGTGGCGAATGTGGAAAAGCCTTCAACCGTGGGTCACATCTTACACGGCACCAGAGGGTTCACAGTGGAGAGAAGCCTTATAAGTGCAATTACTGTGGAAGGGCCTTTACCTACCACTCCAATTTTGTCTTGCATAGCAGGATCCACACTGAGAAAAACCCTTTGAGTGCAACCAATGTGGAAAAGGTTTTTATGAGAGTGCAGGTCTCATTCAACATTACATTATTCACACTGGGGAGAAACCTTATAAGTGCATGGAATGTGGGAAGGCCTTCAACTGCAGGTCCCACCTCAAGCAGCACCAGCGAATTCACACTGGGGAGAAGCCTTATGTGTGCAGTGAATGTGGGAAGGCTTTTACCCACTACTCTACTTATATCTTGCATGAAAGAGCCCACACTGGAGAAAAACCTTTTGCGTGCAAAGAATGCGGAAAAGCCTTTAGCATTCGGAAAGACCTCCTTCGACACTTCCTCATCCATTCTGGAGAGAAGCCCTATGAGTGCCTGGAGTGTGGAAAGGCCTTCACCCGCATGTCAGGCGTCACAAGGCACCAGTGGATTCATACTGGAGTGAAGCCCTATGAATGTATTGAATGTGGGAAAGCTTTTTGCAGGAGCACAAACCTCACTCGACATTTCAGCATCCACACTGGAGAGAAGCCCTATGAGTGCATCGAGTGTGGGAAGGCCTTCAACCGCAGGTCACCTCTCACAAGGCACCAGCGGATTCATGCTGGAGAGAAGTCCTGTGAATACGTCCAGAGTGAGAATGTTTCTTGCCAGAGCTCAAACCTCATTGAACACTCTATCATCCACACTGACAGTAGCCCATTGAATATAGAAGGGCCTTCAGTTGTAGATCATCCCTCATTGGACATCACAGGATTCATACTGGGAGAAACCCTCTCAGTGTAACAGATGTGGGAAGACATTTTACAAGTTGACAGAATTCAATCAACCTGCAAGACTTCCTATTAGAGAAATTTTTTTAATGTAACCACTGAAGAAAATCTGTGGTGAGAGGAAGCATCTTATTCAGCATCTGGCCTCATTCATACTGAAGAGAAACTCCATAAGTTACAAAGGAGATCAGGATGTACATATGAACGGACACTTATAGTGCACATTTAAGATTCTGATTCATGTCTATGAGCAAGCCTCTTGTAGATCATTATTTGTCATTAAATAGTCATATTAGAAATTGACCCAGTGCAGAGTCATATTCTAGTCATGAATTTGAGAATTCACCCATGAGAGAGACTTAGTGGATATTGTGGTGCATGTAGGAAAACCGTCAGCCACATCTTTCATAGTGTACAAGAAATATTGTCTCTAAGATATTTAAACAAAGGAAGAGAGACATAGTGAAGAGAAAGAAATGAACGCCTAATTTCATACTTCCCTGACAAACCTATGAAACTTTGTCATCTCTTCTTTATTTTATTTGGAGAAAGGGAAGTGTTACAGAAAAAAAAATGACCTTGTCCCCTTTATTCTTCATGGTTGTTCATTCAGTGTTGTCCAGTGTCGGGACATCTAGACAAACATGGGTTTGTTTGAAGATACTTTGTGAAAGCCTGCTTTGTTCCACAACATTGTCTCTACTCTTAAACAACAGGTAGGAGCATGAATCTTTATGAAAAATATGAAGGCTTGAGTTACAAAGGAGATCAGGATGTACATATGAATGGATACTTATAACGCACATTTAAGATTCTGGTTTTTTAAAAAAACAAACCCTTTATGTGTCTTTAACCACTCAATACACATACTTTTTCTTGATCTGTGTCTACTTGTTTACTACTCTTTTCTTTATGTTTCTGTAGAAGGAGAATGTAGTGTAATGCTTGTACTCAGGGTTACCTAATTCTTTCCACTGATTGTGGTTTCTTAGCTTCTTTTCGTCTTTTTATAGAGACTTCAAAGTCCACCTCAACACTTTTCTAAAGGCCAAATTAAAGCCAAAATAAAAAATGTAAGAATTTAAAACATTTTTTCAATTATGTTTTTAAATTTTTTGTATTTTCTTGTAGAGATGAGGTCTTACTATGTATCCCAGGCTGGTCTGAACTCCTGGACTTAAGTAATCCTCCTGCTTCACCCTTCCAAAGTGCATGAATTATAGGGTGAGCCACTGCACCCAATTACATTTTTGTTGTTGGTGGTTTGTTTGGGTTTTTTTGTTTGTTTGTTTGTTTGTTTTTTGAGTTGGAGTCTTACTCTGTCGCCCAGACTAGAGTGCAGTGGCTGCTCCCGGCCACCGCAGCCTTGACCTGCTGGGCTCCGGCGATCCTTCTCCCTCAGCCTTCCAAGTAGCCAGAATTACAGGCATGTGCTACCACGCCCGGCTGATTTTTTGATTTATTGTAGAGATGAGGTCTCGCTGCCCATGCGGGTCTCGAACCCGGGGGCTCTGACAATCCACTCACCTCAGCCTCCCAAAGGCGCAGGATTACAGGCTGAGCCACCGAGCCCGGCTGGTTTGTTTGTTTTTTGAGTCAGGTCTGTTTTTGGAGTGCAGCAAACTATCCTTGGCTCAGGCAATTTTTCTGCCTCTGCCTTCCATGTAGCAAGAACTACAGGCGCACACCACTACACCTGGCTAATATTTTTATTTTTTCTGTAGAGATGCGGTCTCACTATATTGCTCAGGCTGACCTTGAATTCCTGGGCTTGAGTAATCCTCCCTTGGCCTCCAAATTGCTGAGATTACATGTGTGAGCCATTGCACCTTGCCAAAAATTTTTATCTATTTATTTTGTATCCTGCAATTTCACTGAATTTGTTTGTCAGTTCTTAGTGGATTTTGGTTCTGCTTTTAGGGTTTTCTTTTTTTTGAGTCAAGAGTCTCACTCTGTCACCTAGGCTGGAGTGCAGTGGCATGCTCACGGCCACCACAGCTTCAACCTGTTGTGCTCGGGCGATCCTTCTGCCTCAGTCTTCCAAGTAGCCGGAACTACAGGTGCGTGCTACCATGTCCGGTTAATTTTTTTTATATATATTATAGAGATGAGGTCTCACCAAGTTGCCCAGACTGGTCTCGAACCCCTGGGCTCAGGCAATCCTTTCACCTCATCCTCCCAAAGTGCTGGGATTACAGGCTTGAGCCACCACGCCTGGCAGAATTTTCTTTATATGTGATTATTTCATCTACATACAGGGGCAATTTGACTTCCTGTTTTCCATTTGAGATGCATTTTTTTTTCTTTCTCTTACCCTCTTGCTCTGGCTAGGATTTTCTGTACTTTGTTGAATAAAGGGTAAAATGGGCATCCTTGTTTTTTTTTTTGGAGAAAAATCTGTCAGCTCTTTCCTGTTAAGTATAATGCTATCTGTGGGTTTGTTACTTATGGCCTTTATTATTATCATTATTATTATTTGAGTTGGAGTCTCACTCTGTTACCCAGACTGGAGTGCAGTGGCCTCTCCCGGTCACTGCAGCCTCGACCTGCTGGGTCCGGGGATCCTTCCGCCTCAGCCTTCTGAGTAGCTGGAATTACAGGCACGTGCTACCATGCCCATCTGATTTTTTAATTTATTGTAGAGATGAGGTCTCACCAAATTTCCCAGGCAGGTCTCGAACCTGTGGGCTCAGGCAATCCACTCACCTCAGCCTCCCAAAGTGTGGGATTACAGGCTGAGCCACCGAGCCTTGGCAGCCTTTATTATTTTGAGGTCTATCTTCTATTCATAATTTGATGAGAGTTTTCATCATGAAGCAATGTTAGATGTTATGAGATGCTTTTTCTGCATCTGTGGAGATGATAATATGGTTTTTGTTCTTTGTTTCTTTTTCTTTTTTCTTTTGTTCTTTGTTTCTTTTTGCTTTGAGTTGGGGGGCTTACTGTTTCCCAGGCTGGAGGGCACACAATCATGGTTCACTGTGGCCTCAATTTCCTGGGCTCAGGTGACCCTTCTGCCTTAATCTCCCCAAATAACTGGGACCCCAGGCTCATGCTACCGCATACAGCAATTTTTTGTGTGTAGAGATCTTTGTAGTTATTGCTATGTTGCTTTGGCTGGTCCTGAACTCCTGGGTTCAAGCAATCTTCTGCCTAGACCTTTCAAAGTCCTGGCATTACTGGTGTGAGCCACCACACCCAACCTGGTTTTCATTGTATTTATGTGAATATTATCTAAGTGGTATCTTGTAGACTTTCTTTCCATTGTCATTGTTATTTATTTATTTATTTTTCTCCGATTGGGTTATTTCAAATAACCTCTTTTCTACTTTATAGTACATAAGAGAATTCACAACAAAGCTGTGCCTTGTGAATGCAATGACTGTGAGAAATCTTTTGGCTCCAGTTCTACCTTCAATATACAACATAGAATTTACCCAGGGTTAGGGCCTTGTGAGTGTGCCGAACGTGAGAAACCCTCTATCAGTAGATCTCATCTTGTTCAGTATTAGAGGATTCATCATGAAGAAAAGCCTTATGAGTACAGGTCATTTAGCTAGTTCTTCATCCATAAAGACACACTTGTTGAGCATCAAAGTCCACACTGGAAGAAAGTATAAGTGTGGTGAATGTGGGAAATTCTTCAGCTATAATTTCCCATGGCATAGAAGAGGATTCACAGTGGAACAAGGCCTCCCATGTTTAGGGAATGTGTGAAAGCAGACACTTCCACTTTGCTTGGCACTTGAAAGTTCACACAGAAGAAAGGCCTTATAAAATGTTGTGTTGGCAAGAAAGCATACAGCTGAGGCCTAACCTCCTTAGTCACCAGATAATTCACACTAGAGCAAGTCCTAAAGAGTGGAGGAAATGTGCTGTCCCGTCATTCAATATAGTGATTACAAAAGAGAAAAACGCTGTGAGTAACCTTGAAAATGAGCTGTAAGCCGGAAGTTGAGCCTGGACATCTGCATTCACACCATGAGATTCCCTACAACTGTGGGGTCAGAAAACAAGGGGGTCCTCTTTTTTTTCCACTTGGTGGTTTCAGTGTGGATATGATTCAGCTCCTGCCTGAAAGATCTGAGCTGGGACTTGCTGTATGTTTCCAGAGGTCCTTCTTCATGGACAATGTTGACTCTCCATGTGGTAGCTGAGATGGACTTGCCCAGCTGGCTTCCCATTCTGCCAACCTTAGAAGTGTGTGCCTTGTGATCTGATTTGTTCTGTTCATTGCATGGTATTGATTAAGAAAAGAAATGGGCTTTGCCAGCAGCATCACCCACTTAATGTGCCTCAAGAGGGATAGCAGGATGACTTTAGTCTAGTTTGGACTGTTTTGCAATGTTGCCCAAGCTCTCTTGGGAAAAAACTGTAGAGAATTATAGGACTGATCTTGTAACTTGGATGTCACAATCTTCATCAGCCTTAAGCTCACCCTTATGAAGGAGTTGGTGTGACATCCTTCAGTACTCCTGGGAATTGCATGAGTTGAGTCTCATTTTCCCAGGGGATGTTTCTTATTCTGTCAATGCTGTTGAGTGGTAGATGTCTCCTATGACCTACCCAGAAGTCATTGCATCTGAAGTCCAAAATCTGGTAAGATATTTAAGATCCATGGGGGCTAAGTAGGCAACATAATAGGTACAGAAACACTGTATGTAGAAACACTGAGTAGCAGGTAGTGCTGGAGACTGATAAACTATAGGTAATATGTGTACTCTAAAGAGGCATATACATATTTTACATGACTGTGACTCTGGGATGAGAGTGTTCTCATCTCAGGACCTACTGAGCTTTTTTTTCCCCTTGTGGCTGAGGTCAGTGTGATGACAAATAATCCGAAGGTTTTTGGGAAACCTGTACCTCCCTGGGCTGTTGATCTTACATGACTACCACTATAGAGGTAGGATCCCTAGGCCTGCAAGAAGAGAGATATTGTAGTCCATGATGGGTCTTTTGTGACCCAGCCAGCATTTGGGTAGTATGGCCTTCATTGTTTTCCAATTTTTGCTGCCACTGAAGCAGGACTAACTAAAGATATGGAAAGAGAAAAAGGACTGAATCAACAAAAGGTTGATTGACCCAGATTTTTATATGGAAACATTTTCTTCTTAAGTCCTTAGTGACATAATTGGCATACAATAAAGTAGATATGTTGAAGTTATACAATTTGAGAAATTTTGACATGTATTTACCTATGACATAACCACAGTTAAAAACTAGGATATTAACCCCAAGAATTTCCTCATGCCCTTTAGCTATCTCCTGGTTTTATCGTTGTAGTTTCTCATCCCCGTCTAACCACTGATTTTTTTTATGTCATTATATATTAGTTTACATTTTCTAGAAGTTTATATAAATGTAATCATGCAATATGTGTTTACTGCCTGTTTTTGAGTAAACATAATTTAAAAATAGATTTTTGGGTACAGTGCAATTTTGTTAGACTGACATAATGACATAATGGTGAAGTCTGAGCTTTCAGCATAACCACTACACAAATAGTGCATATTGTACCCAGTGGGTCACTTCTCATCCCTAAATCCCCTTTCATCCTCCTACCTTTTTGAGTCTCCAGTGTCTACTACCCCACTCTCTATGTCCATGTGTATGCATTATTTAGCTCCCACTAAGTGAGAACATCTAGTATTTGACTTTCTGTTTCTGACTTCTTTCACTTAATATAATGGCTTCCAGTTCCATCCATGGTACTGCAAAAGATGGGATTTCATTGTTTTTTTTTTTTTTAATGGCTGAATAATATTCCATTGTGCATATATACCACATCTTTATTTCTGGAGTAAAACCCAAGTGGTTGTAGGGCATTATCATTTGGATGTGCTGTTGAATTCAGTTTGCTAGAATTTTGTTAAGGATTTTTGCATCTATTTTTTTTTCTTTCTTTCTTTTTTTTTTTGAGTCAGAATCTCACTTTGTCACCCAGTCTGGAGTGCAGTGGTATGCTTACAGCTACTGTAGCCTCGACCTGCTGGGCTTAGGCGATCCTTCTGCCTCAGCCTTCCAAGTAGCTGGAACCACAGGTGTGCTATTCCACGCCCAGCTAACTTTTTTATTTATTGTGGAGACGATATATGTTGTCCGGGCTGGCCTTGAAACCATGGGTCCAAGGCAGTCCTCTTACCTCTGCCTCCCAGTGTACTGGGACAACAGGTGTGAGCCTCTATACCTGGCTATTTTTGCATCTTTTTTTTTTACTTGTTCTCTCACTCTGTCACCCAGGCTAGAATGCAGCAGCATGATCACAGCTCATCACAGCAGCCTGGACCTCTTGGGCTCAGGCGATCTTTCTGCTTCAGCCTCCCAAGTCATTGGAACTACAGACATGTGCCACCACACCTGCCTAATTTTTTCATTTTTTGTAGAGACAAGGTCTATCTATATTGCCTAATCTGATCTTGAACTCCTAAGCTCAAGCAGTCCTCCTTTCTTGGCTTCCTAAAGTGCTTGGATTACAGATGTGAGCCTCCATGCCCAGCTGAGTTTTTCTGGTGTGTATGTCCTTGTCTAGCTTTGGTATGAAAGTAATACTGCTTTGTAGAATGAGTTAGGGAGGACTTCTCCTTCTTTATTTTTTGGAACAGTTTTAGTAGAGTTGCTACCATCTACTCTTTTATGTCTGGTAGAATTCAGCTGTGAATCCCACTGGCCCTGGTTTTCTTCTTGTTGGGAGATTTTAAAGTTATTGATTCAGTTTCACTACTCCTTATTGGTCTGTTCAGAATTTTTATTTATTTCTTGGTCAATTTTGGAAGATCTTATGTTTCTAGGAATTCATCCATATTCTCTAGGTTTTGTAATTCGTGAGCATGTAGATATTCCTAGTAGTTCCTGATTACTTTTCATTTTTATGGTATCAGTTGTAATGTCTCCTTTTTCATTTCTGATTGTGCTTATTTGTATTGTCTCTTGGTTATTTTAGGAAGCAGTTTATCTTTTTTTTTTCTTTTTTTCTTTTTTTTTTTTTTTTGAGTTGGAGTCTCACCCTGTCGTCCAGGCTAGAGTGCAGTGGCTGCTCCCGGCCACTGCAGCCTCGACCCACTGGGCTCCGGTGATCCTTCCGCTTCAGCCTTCCAAGTAGTCGGAATTACAGGCGTGCACTACCATGCCCGGCTGATTTTTAAAAATTTATTGTAGAGATGAGGTCTCGCCAAGTTGCCCAGGCGGGTCTCGAACCCGTGGGCTCAGGCAATCCACTCACCTCAGCCTCCCAAAGCACGGGGTTACAGGTTGAGCCACTGAACCCGGCTTCTTTTTTTCAAATAAGCAACTTTTTATTTGATCCTTTGTATTATTAGTAGTAGTAGTAGAAGTAGTATTTTGGTCTCAACTGTATCTCATTCTTTTCTGATCTTTGTTGTTTATTTTCTTCCCTAACTTTGTGTTTGGTGTGTTCTTGTTTTTCTAGTTTCTTGAGTTGCGATATTAGATTGTTAATTTGTGTTCCTTCTATTTTACTTATGTAAGCATTTAACACTATAAACTTTCCCCTTAATATTGTTTTTGCTGTATCCCAGAGGTTTTGGTATGTTGTGTCTCTGCTTTCTTTTGTTTCAAATTTTTTGTTTATTTCTATCTTTTAATTTTATTGTTGACCTAAAGGTCATTCAGGAGTAGGTTGGTAAATTTCCATGTATTTGTGTAGTTTTGAGAGTTTCTCTTGGAATTGATTTCTAGTTTTATTCTCAGTGGGCCAAGAAGTTACTTTGTATAATTTCAAATTTGTAAAGTTTATTGAGACG